>NJRL01001860.1:0-19701 GCA_003063815.1 Aphaenogaster rudis
TTTTTTAAACATGTTTATTTTATTTCTGTATATATTTTTATTTAGTAGTAAGAGTATATATGGCTAGGAAAGTTTTAAATAAAGATGTGTTCTAGATAGAGTTCTTTTATTGATCAACCTCAATTCCGCCATTTTTGATCAGCCTTGGAACTAACCAATCAGGTGCGAATCCATGATGACCAGACTCTGATTAGAGGGGGAATCCTAGCGCCGTCTATTTTACCGACATTTTTTAATTAAAGTAATCTTTTAATTGGCTTTATAGAAATGCAAAACTTTTATACAGAATTAAAGTACGCACAAAAATCTATAGCGCGCTATCGACTTGATATCAAAAACGAAGAAAAAATTAATAAAAAATTGTATTTATTTTTGGTTAGGTTGACGACAATATTTGCTTGATACGAAAATTCTACAATAAATATATACAAAATGAGATCAATGCGCGGTAGGAATAACATGTAAGAATAATATCGTACAATTAGAACCAAGATTGAAAGCCTAATATAAAAGATTATTTAAAATAAAAATTTGTGCGTATGCATGCGTGCAATATTGTACTTACACTTACACTTACCGTACTTACACTTGAACTTGTTATTTATGGATTGCCTTATTATTTGACCTTGGTTTTGACATTACCTATCACCCTCTCTTGGGAGATAAATGCGTTGCGGGTGTTTGGTCAATTTCACACATTTTCGAATTTTAGCTCGGAGGGGGTTCATTTGCGGACCCATGTTTATAGGAAAAAAAGTCTTATTTTGACCTCTAGAATACGCTCCTAAAGTATAGTGCATCATTTCAGATACACCCTGTATATATATTTATTGTAGAATTTTTGTATCAAGCAAATATTGTCGTCAATCTAACCAAAAATAAGTAAAATTTTTTATTTTTCTTTGTTTTTGCCAGGGTTGGGAACGTTACTCTAAAAAAGTAACGCGTTACCGTTACCGTTACTTTTTGTAAAAAGTAACTCGTTACCGTTACTCGTTACTAATTTTAAAAAGTAACGCGTTACCGTTACCGTTACTTAGAAAGTAACGATTCGTTACTTTTTTCGTTACTTTTTTGAAATGCTAAAGTAAGATATTAGATTATAAAATTACATTATTTAATAATCAATATTAAAACTTAAAACTGCAAACTAGTTTCTATATAGCAAGCTTTTTTACATTAAACTCAACTAATAATTCTTCTAATTCTTTATATTAATATCTATATTTTTTAGTATCCCAGATAGCACAAACCTTCTAAAAATATCCATAGAACATTCTAAGAACGTTATAATCTTAGAACATCCTATGGACATTCTTTGAACATCGTGTGTTATCTGGGATACTTATCTTTATAGGAATTTATATTGTAATTCACAAATGTCATTTTGTCAAAAATTTTTATATTAAACTTTGTTTTTAAAAATTAACGTCGTTATTAAGAGTGCATTCCGATATTCACTGCTAGTACTGAAAATCTATAGTTCACGTTTCATATATAATACAGACTTTTAGTACTAGCAGTGACTATCGGAATGTAGCCTAAGGTATAAGATACAGAATATTTTTCAAAAATAAATTTAAAATATATTATAAAATATGAAAATAAATATATTTCATAATTGCATTTATTGTACGTAACCTATAATCCGGCTGATAGGTAATACATTGTATGTATTTGCGTATTGAAGAGGACTATTGCTGTCTCTTATACACATCTAGATGTGTATAAGAGACAGATACATATATACGGTTTACGAAACATCGATACATCACTACATACTACTACATCAATATTGCACGCATAGTCCGGTGAGAAATGATTCATCGATCGACATCGAATCAAATTTGATGTAATTTCGATGATTTCGACGTCGATTCAATGTCGATTCGATGAATTTCAATTAGTCATTTTTCACTGGGACATACGCAAAAATTTTCATTTAAAATAATCTTTCATATTAGGCTTTCAATCTTAGCAGTTGCACGATATTATTCTTACATGTTGTCCCTACAGCGCTCTGGTCTCATTTTGTATACAGGGTGTATCTGAAATGATGCACTATACTTTAGGAGCGTATTCTAGAGGTCAAAATAAGACTTTTTTTTCCTATAAACCATGCGGACCTATGTTTATAGGAAAAAAAGTCTTATTTTGACCTCTAGAATACGCTCCTAAAGTATAGTGCATCATTTCAGATACACCCTGTATGTATATTTATTGTAGAATTTTTGTATCAAGCAAATATTGTCGTCAATCTAACCAAAAATAAGTAAAATTTTTTATTTTTCTTTGTTTTTGCCAGGGTTGGGAACGTTACTCTAAAAAAGTAACGCGTTACCGTTACCGTTACTTTTTGTAAAAAGTAACTCGTTACCGTTACTCGTTACTAATTTTAAAAAGTAACGCGTTACCGTTACCGTTACTTAGAAAGTAACGATTCGTTACTTTTTTCGTTACTTTTTTGAAATGCTAAAGTAAGATATTAGATTATAAAATTACATTATTTAATAATCAATATTAAAACTTAAAACTGCAAACTAGTTTCTATATAGCAAGCTTTTTTACATTAAACTCAACTAATAATTCTTCTAATTCTTTATATTAATATCTATATTTTTTAGTATCCCAGATAGCACAAACCTTCTAAAAATATCCATAGAACATTCTAAGAACGTTATAATCTTAGAACATCCTATGGACATTCTTTGAACATCGTGTGTTATCTGGGATACTTATCTTTATAGGAATTTATATTGTAATTCACAAATGTCATTTTGTCAAAAATTTTTATATTAAACTTTGTTTTTAAAAATTAACGTCGTTATTAAGAGTGCATTCCGATATTCACTGCTAGTACTGAAAATCTATAGTTCACGTTTCATATATAATACAGACTTTTAGTACTAGCAGTGACTATCGGAATGTAGCCTAAGGTATAAGATACAGAATATTTTTCAAAAATAAATTTAAAATATATTATAAAATATGAAAATAAATATATTTCATAATTGCATTTATTGTACGTAACCTATAATCCGGCTGATAGGTAATACATTGTATGTATTTGCGTATTGAAGAGGACTATTGAACGCGATCTATTGAACAGATATAAAAGATAATAGAGAACTAAAATAACGATAAAAGTAACGGCTGAATTCGTTACCTTTACTGTAAAAATGTAACGACGTTACCGTTACTGTTACAGACAGAAAAAAGTAACGATCGTTACCGAAAAAAGTAACGAAAACGATAACGGCGTTACAAGTAACGCGTTACTTCCCAACCCTGGTTTTTGATATCAAGTCGACCGAGTGCTGTAGATTTTCGTGCGTACTTTAATTCTGTATAAGATTTCTGCATTTCTATAAAGCCAATTAAAAGATTACTTTAATTAAAAAATGTCGATAAAACAGACGGTTGTAGGATTCCCTTAAGAATATAATTGATTTTTTTCTTTTCAATTAATCCTTTAGCCTAGCTGCTGTTAATACGGCATACCCGGATTTTTTCGGATGACCTTACTTTGACAACTAATAACTTTGTTAATAATAATGATGCAGTCAATTTTTTTAAATAACAATATTCAGAAAATGTTGCATTTTCAAATGGTATAAATCATTTTTATTTAACTCATCACAGTTTTTTAAAAAGAATTGTAGAAAATATCTATATTTTTCTTAGGCAGTTACATTGGTCTTAAAAAGAGGAAAGGAAAAATAATATAATAATAACAAGTTTAAATACACAATACATACAACGACAAAAGAATTTTTGAGAAATAAATTTGAAATAGAGAGAGAGACTAATACAACTAAAAAATAAGCAGTTGAGAATAGAAGAGCACATAATGCTAAGATTAAATAAAGTAAAAAAAAAAGTTAGAAAGTAAAGTTATTACTCACTGCTCGTTTAAATATCTATCGATGCCTTTCCGAAATACCACATCAGTAAGTATATGTTGTAACATGCGAAATATAGCAGGTGCTACAATAATTTACGTTATAAAGTGTTATTAAATACATTAAAAATATTATAACATTCATAAATTTGTTGAATATAGTTGATTTCGTTAATTAGAAAAATTAATTATAAGTTTTGAATATATTTTTATATTTTCATAGAGTTAAAATTAATATACTACAAGGTAAATGAATTATAGATAAATTTCTTTAACGTTAATCTTACAACTCTTTCTTTCTTTTATGATATTTATATCCAAGAATTTATTAATAGTTATTTCATTTTTTATATATTTATTCAACCTTACCTTTGATATAAGGAACGTTGATAAGTGAATTAATATCAGCAGTAGTATTGATTTCTCGTGCAAGAGGCATCATAAGGGAATAAGTATCCAAATTAAGAGAAGCACGTTGAATTTGAACTACGAACAAATCCAACATCCGAGAATCTGAGACAGTCTGGAAATAATAATTCTTAATATGATCGAACAAATATTCAATCGGAAAAGATGCTTGTTCTAACAACTTAGGTAACGCACGTATCTAAAAGACGTCTTCATATCTTTATGAAGATATGTTAAAGACATCTGAATATTTTATAAGACATATTTTTAAGCGTATGTAGCTATTATGCAGCGTATTTTATGATTTTTTTCATATTTCAGATTTTATAAAAATTAACAAATATCGAACAATTCTAATCTTAACGATTGAAAAATTTACAAAATTTTGGAATTTTTTATATTGTTATAATATCAAGAAATTTTCTTCTTTTAATTTCTTCTAATTTCTTTTAAATTGCATAAATTAATTTTCTAACATTAAAGATATATGAAGATAGAAAAACAACCTTATTGATGGTATCCGCTGCAAGTAACCTAACAATACCATCGTTTATCCATAAAGAAGACCACCAAGATGGGCTGACCAGATTGCTAAACCAGTGATGCGTCACTTCGTGTGCCACTAAGCGTGTAACCTCTATTTTGTGTGCAACAGGATCTAATTGTTCATTATAGGTAATTCTTGTTTCTCTAAAAGTAACACATAAGTAACACAATTATGTCAAGTTAAACATGCAATTTAATAAATCTAATTTTATTATACATATATTAGTGCAAGTGTGTTAACTAAAAAATAAATAGAGATTATTCATTTTCATAAGTCAGCCAGTATTGTTTTTAAAATACTATATATAAGAAAGAATGTAATATATTTTAGTAAATAATACATACAAGGTGTCCTATTTTAATTAATCTACTGAAATTGATAGATTTACAAAAACATGTTTTAGTTAAAAGTTGTACGTCTTAAACAATGGTAAAATTAATTTTGGAAAAAATCAATTTTTCAAGATCACGTGAAGGTAGCCGTTATTTTTAAAAATAAAATACAAGGTTTATTCGCGTCACCTGCTCCAACATGCTCCTATTCACTCCAATGCACTCCAATACGTTGATTCCGGTCATTCCGGTGACGCCAACCAATTAGAGTGCATTGGAGTGAGTAGGAGCATGTTGGGGCATGGCGACGCGCGAACAAACCTATAATTTTTTAAAAATATAATATTATTTTTTAAATTATTCTGTATTAAGGTAAAAGTATTAAAGATATAAAAAAATCAATAATTCACGAGATATTTTATATTTTATTCTGGCATATTTTGAAATGAGAAATATAAAATATAAGAATATCTTGTAAACTATTCTTTTTTGATAACTGTATGTATCTTAATACTTTTATGCGTAGAATAATGAAATAAATCAGTTAATTTTATCTTAATGCTTTTATATGCAAAATAATTAGAGAAATCATATTATGCAAAAGAAATCATATAATTCTATTTTTAAAAATGGTGACGACTTTCATGTGACTTTAAAAAATAGATTTTTTCCAAAATTAATTTTACTGTTATTTGTCCTTCTCCAAGTCATACAACTTTTAAGGGGGAGGGGTGTAAATTGATGATTTTGTTCTGAGGTAAAGATCACAAGGTGAGCTCAAGATTAATTTTAGTTTTTAAATAAAAATTCCTATTTTTTATTGTATTCTAGGGTTAATTAAAATTAATATTTTTTCCTTCTTAATGTTTTTTAAATCCATAGTTTCTGAAATATTTTATTTTAAATCATAATATTCGACTTTTAGTTTTATTCTTTTACTTTTCTTAGTTTCTCACTTTATTTTCTTAGTTTCTTTTAGGATAATTGATCGTTAATTAAGGGGACTCATGTTAATCAAGTATCTAAAACGTGAGAGACAAGGAAATTTATGTTATAAAAGAACCTTAAAATGGTTTAAAATTGCGTCCATATTTTTGGTAATGGACAATGTTGTATATATATCATTCTTATTAAAAATAATATAAATATAAAATTAATAGATAATTAAAGAACTCTCGAAAAGGTCAAATAATAAGACATAAGGGCAAATGAGAGTCAAGCATTGCAGTCGACGCGCACAAATTAGAATAGACACAATATTATATTATTATTAAAATAAGTTATACAAAAGAAAATTAAATCCGGACGTTTCGACTCTTTTTCGAGCCATTCTGAACGAAAAAAAACGCACATATATGAACTTATATATGCGTTCTTTCTATATGCGTTCTTTCTCGGTGAGAATGGCTCGAAAATGAATCGAAATGTCTGGATTTAATTTTCTATTGTAACTTCTCTTAATAATAATATAATACTGTATATGCTAATTTGTGCGCACCGATTACAGTGCTTAACTCTTATTTGCCCGTATATTTTATTATAAATATAAAAATTTCCGTATTTTTGAATTCTAATATTTTGAATGTTAATAATGTTGCTTATTCATAGACTTATATTTCTTCCCATTAAGCCAATCTTAGATAAGATATAAGAATATAATTACCTTTAAATTTTGAAAAATTTTGTATGATAAAAAAAATATATAAATTTATTAATGAATTAATATCTTCTATTTTTCTTAATTATATATATATATATATATATATATATATATATATATGTATTACCTATAAAAAATGAGTCCCCACTTCGATACACCATCTTGAAAATACCAATTCATGTTTTGAAATTCTGGAATAATAACAAGATCTATCTTTGGGATAGCTTTTAAACTCTTCCAATTGGCTTTTAAATACGCTGTGACAGTTTTAAAAACACTTTGCATGAGTTTTGTATATTGTTTTGAATGTAATCTGCACCACATCGTTTGACGTTCTAAGATATTTGTGTTAATACGATGGAAGGGAAAATTAGTCACTGCAACTACTACGAAATATGTAGACATTACAGGAGTAGTATGGAAATGTGTCCACACCATGCTATTATTCGTATACTCTGTATCTTGTATCGGCATATTCGATAAAGCCGTGTAATTTTGATGGTGTAGTATGGAAATATTAAAAGTGGTTTTAAACGCAGGCTCATCCCAACATGGAAACACTCGTCGGCCCCCAATAGCTTGGAAATGTGTTGTGTTTAACCACCTGCAATATTTTAATAAAAGACTTACATAACGAAAAATTTTCAATAATTAATAGAAATATTATATAGGAACTGAAAGAGATGTACAAATGCGTTTATCACACACACTCACACGCACATATTAATTTTTATATATAACATATGCAAGTTTAAAATATAAACACCTAAAATAAATAAATAACATTTACATAACGTGCGTATGCATATAGATATAGATCATCAAATCTGTTACTATTCTTTACAAGTTATTTTTATTTCTGCTGTCGCCGTGACACTCTAAAACTTGCTTCTGTGTAAATCCTAATAAAACATCATATACATACATATGTATATATATATATACTATAGATGTCATTAAAAACTTACATATTTAAGTGATGTTTTATTAGAATTAACATATAAGCAAGTTTCGGAATATCACGGCGACAGCAGTAATGGAAATAACTAATAAAAATAATAAAAGATATGATATTCATAGTATAATGGTGTGTTTTAAATATTTTAACATTTACTCACATTGTACTTTGTCTATCGTTTGTATATGAAGTTTTGAGAAAATCTTCCGTGGTATGAACTTGTGTACCAAGAAATTTCATATTCAAAGTATAAAGTCCGATCGAGAGTTCCTCGACGAAACATAGAATGTAGATATGCGTCTTGGGATTATAGTTATATGTGTCTGGTTTATAAATCTTGCCATTACCCTCATTAATCAACGTGGTTAACGTGTCATATATATACAAATCTAGTGTATGCATAAATATGTTTCGCGTTTTACGGTAAACGTAGATCCTGGTAGTGGATTCGCCTTCAAACTTATCATGAGGAATATAATAATTTTCTTTAATATGTGGCATCAACTTGATGTTATAATGCGAAGGGAACACATCATCTGGTAAGCGGTAAGTTTGCGGAACTACAGGACAGGTTTTATTTCTCGAATTTTCTGTTAAAGGAGAACCCATCGCGGCAATAATTAAACAGCCACATAATAGTAATTTTAGAAATGCCATGCCCATTTTGGTTTTAAGTATCTGCAAAATTATTATTTTGTTAAAAAATGACAAATTGAATAATGACAGAAATCAAAACTCTATCATGTTTTTTATATGATAAAAGGACATACATATCAGAAGTACAGCAATTTTTATCAAAGTATTTAATATGTATATATAACTCATTTATAGGGAAAAATTAATAATTTCTATTTTGATATACAATTATGTTAATTGTTAACGTAGTTTATAAAAAATACAAATGAAAGTAATGAAAAAAGTAAAAGCATAAGATTTTTATTAGCTCTATAGAGAACTGATTTTGAACATGAAAGTAGCGTATGTATATGTGTGCATGTATTTATATGATTTATATAACATAATCATTATTTCGCTTTAATGCTCATTTTTTAAAGTTAAAGTCATTGATATTTTAATGGGACTACATATTTCTATGTTTTGTATATTGTAACATCACAAAATAAGCCTAATTGAAAATTAACATAATTTAATCCTCAATACTTTGAATTTAAAAATTTAGAATTAAGATTTATAAAGATATAGGATAATTTCCTCAAGTAATTAGAAATTACCCATAATAATTCGGCGTATGTTTATCAACATACTGTCTGTTTATCATTTTTGATTTTAGCTAAGCGAACGAAACCAACGAATTTCGTGTTGAAAATGAAACAAATATAAAATTCTAAATTTATTTTATATTTCAATATTAAGAAATGAAAAAAATCTTTATGAAAAAATCAATTCAAATGTTAATCAAATGAATATTCTCGCATTTGTTATGCTACATATATCTTCTCTAGTAAAACAACGAAAATTAGCACTAATTTATTTGTTGTTTGTTCAATCTGGGAAATCATTATTTTTATATATCCATTATGAGAGAGTGTACAGAAGACGATGCAAATGAGCACTAAACATTTCTAATGTGTGTGTGTATGTGTGTGTCATATTTAGTACTAAATAAAATACAATAACTTAAAAAAATTTGAAGTTTATAATCATTACAAATGCTAGAATAAAATGCTATTACTTCTGAAATTATCTTTATGTCAGCTGCGCATAATATAGAAAGAATAAATGTAAGAATAAATATAAGAATAAATGTAAACTTCCATTTAAAAGAAGCACCAATAATTTTGATAGTTGATAAATATGTCCTTGATCGAAAATAAAATTGTTCATATTCTGTATGTATTTTTGCATGTCGCAAAAGAGATATAAGCATCTTGTTATTAATGACTCACCATAGAAACTAAAATTGTTTACTGATAAAGATGTATTTCTTCTTATAATGTAACTCTTCTAATAATTAGTTATATAGTTAATACATTATCGCCACAGATGATTAATAACAAAAGTATATATGCCGAATTCCGATCTTAACGTTTCGAGAGATCATCGAATACTAACAGAATGTAGCTGGTATCCTAATAAGTATGTAGTATTATGTAAACAACTTCTAGGTCGTGCGACAACTTCTAAGAGGTATCGTATTGATAGATGAAAGCAATCAAGTATCACATACTCAAATATATATCCGCAGTATCACAGTTCCGTATTTAAAATTATTTTCTCAGAAAGCATGTAAACGATTGAGACAAAATTATATACTATACTTTTACTCTTTTTTACTCTCTTTAAGAATCTTTCGAGCTTATATCATATGAAATTAATATTAATAAGAATTAATATTAAATAAATACAGCATTTCAATATTTTTTCCTTTTCATTAGATATTCTTTTTATATTTGCCCTTTTTGATTTAGAATTAATTCTTTTATATTTTGCGGATATTAAATCGTTTAAAATCGTCGAGTGATTAAATTGTATTGAGAAGAAAGGGCTTTTATCTCTCTTTCTATCTTTCTCTTTAGCAAACTGAAAAGAAAGTAAAATGCTTTTCTCATTAGTCTTTAATAACACTTAAAAATTAGAATTTACCCTTTATATTCTAACAATAAGTATCAACCTCGTTGACTTTAAGAGTTTTGACGTTCTACTGTACATGCGAACTCAGTTGTTACAGTAAAATTAATTGCTAAAACATGTTATATCTTTCTTAATATATACATATAATACATACAATAAATTAAGATGTACAACACACACTTTAAATCCACGAATTAATGTCAGAGCGCGCGAAGTAAACTGTCAACGTTACGTGAAAATACGGAACGCAAAGGATTAAAATTTCGAAAAGAAAATGCTGTTCTTATCATTTTTACTGAAAAAATGTTACGTTCAAATTGAACAGGAAAGCTTGTAAAAAGAAGAAATAGGAATTAAAAAGGAATAATGTAGATAAAAATAATGTTGATAAGACATTGCATTGTCTAGATAATAATTACTATAATTCTATAATGCAATGTACATACAAAAGATAATAATAATTAATTGTATGAAGCGGTGTTAAGACTAAATGTGATGTATGTTCATACATACAAAAACTTGATGAATTCGAGTCGCATCAAGAGACACGGTAGTATCTCGCGCCAAGTATACGCGCAGCGAGACCGCCCCGTGTATCTCTTACGCGAAACGGAAAGTTACGTGTACCGGAATTATTGGATCTCAATAACGGCTGATCCGATCAACTTTCTAACAAGTAACACTAGGAAAGTGCCATACGGCGATTTTCCTGAAACTTGGCATACAAGTAGTACATGGAAAACTATTGGACACGTATATTGTTATATCGGCCCGAAAGCCGTTTGAATGGTAGAAATCACCCTTATCGATTTTGGGGGTAGGTTCGATGTTTCGTTACTGTTAGGGGTAGTTTTCGATTAGGACCTTTTTGCTACAAATTCGCCTCAAAGTTATGCTCATTTCTTACTTTTTTGCAATTTTCGCACTTTTTGACAGGGTGTAAAACTTTTAAAAAAATGCGACCGCCATATTGGATCCGCCATTTTGAATTCTTAAAAACGGACTTCAGATTCGTTATCAGCGACCCCAAAAACCCTTAGTTACCTGATTTCGCAACAATCGTAAAAATAATTTGTAAAATAGTCGAACCTACCCCCTAAATCGATAAGGGTGATTTCTACCCTTCAAACGGCTTTCGGGCCGATATAACAATATACGTGTCCAATAGTTTTCCATGTACTACTTGTATGCCAAGTTTCAGGAAAATCGCCGTATGGCACTTCCCTAGTGTTACTTGTAAGTAGGCTCAATCGATAGCTTGGGTTCGATTTCCATAAGAAAAGTGTTTTTATTTTTCTCCTACGTGTCCTATGACCTATGATATTGCGATGCAAAGTCTAAATGTGACGAATTTACGATTGAGATGCTCCGTTTTCTCCTTGATCATCATCATCGTCAAGTATAGACTAGTAAGGGGGACGCGGAAAGGGTGCGGAAATGTGCCACAGGACGTCGTTCATTGGACGGTTCGGCCAATAGAGAAAAACAGATCTTCTCTCTGTTTCTCTCGTGTCCAACATGTGATTATTAATAAATAAAAAGTTTTATTTTATCAGTACTAGACATCACAGACGCGCGCTGCGCGCGCGCTATTTAGTGTTTTGTTTTTTACTTTTTACTATTCCTATTTTAATCCCTCGATACATACAACACATACAACTGTTAAAATATGCGATGACAGCCGCTCGCGAAGTAAGCACAGCAAGAGAACCAATCGGCATCGCGGAAAAGCGGAAACAATATTTCGAGAGATGCGAGTAATCGACTTTGCACGCCTTTTTTAGAAGTGGTGAAGTGGTCCACACAAATTTCATGTCCTTCTAATATACGGTCCATATATTTTAGTAATTCTTTTGATGCATCGTATTTTATCAGAACCATAGCACTAGCGTAATGACTAATTAACAATTCAGATTTGAATTATTAATTAAAAGGCTTCACACTAATTAAAAATTTACGATTAAAGTAAAAAATATATAATTTTTCAATATCTACGTATCTCAGGTCGCCGATGACGGAACCCAGGCAGTGCGCTCCGTAGATTCCGGTGTCTAAGTGTATTAATACTTCGAATTCGATGTCCACGTGTCCCAGGTCGCCGATGATGAGGTCGAGGTAGTTCGCTCCGTAGTTTTCGGTGTCTAGGTGTATTAATACTTCGAATTCGATGTCTACGTGTCTCAGGTCGCCGATGACAAGGTAGTTCGCTCTGTAGTTTTTGGTGTCTAGGTGTATTAAAACTTCGAATTCGATGTTTACGTGTCTCAGGTCGCTGATGACGAGGTCCTGCCTGGGTTCCATCATCGGCGATCTGGGATATGTAGACATAGAAAAATTATATATTTTATATTTTATTGTAAGTTTTTAATTAGTGGAGCTTTTTAATTAATCAGGAATTAAAGCTGTAATCAAAAATCTAATGGAACTTAAATATAAGGAACCGATTATGAATATCACCCTAAAATATAAAAGACGGGGTAGTGGTAAGATTTTTTTCATTATTTGTATTATAGTATTAGTTATTTACAATCATGTTAGGTTGCAATCATATCTTATTACGTTGCAAAATATATATTGTATAGTTTATACTTTATAGGATGTTTAATATTACAAAATGCATGATATCCTAGCAAAATTACCTTTTTTTACCTGTTTAAAAAAAGGTTAAAAAAGCGCCAAGTACACGCGCAGTGTATGTAAAAAGTTGTTATACAAAAAGTGTTATTTTAACCTCGAAAAAACCCAAGTAGTAGTATCTTTAATTTAAGACAAATAAAACCCAAGTGGTACGTAGAGTAGAGTGGGGTAAGAGTATGCGGCGTGTAAAAGTGCGCAGTGCAGGTATATTTGTTTCTGTGTAATTAGGTTAGGTTGGCAACACTGAGTTCATTTGTAAGGTGTCATGACTGAGTGGCGCCAAATGTAGTGACAGTCGATTCGAATGAACAGCATTAAAACTATGAGGTAAGTTTCATTTTTCATCTTCCTGATGTAATATTTTGATTTTTCCCAAACTGTATTTCATAAGTAGAAATAAACTTAAGTAAATCATTGACAAGACATTTTGATTAACTCGTTTCTGGCGTGTGTCATGCTATATTAGACATTTCAAATTGTTATCCGTAAATAGCAGCACTTACCGCATGCGCACTGCATGCGGACTTACTGCATGCGCACTTTTGCCCCACCGGTGGGGCAAAAGTGCGTTTTTGCAATCGGTTCAAGAAAAGTTTATTACATGGAATGTATTCAAAATATAAACATAAACCCTAGTGAATTTTAAAAAAGAATGTTTAAAGATTTTAAGGTACAAATTTCAAGATTCTAGCTATTTCTCAATAGCAAATATATGAGATCAAAAACTAAGTGCGCATTTTTGCCCCACTCTACTCTATCTATGTATATTTTACAAAAAAATGTTAGAAATCTTTAAATTGCGCCAAATATATATATATATATATATATATATGTGTGTGGTAGCCAGATTATAGAATCAGTCGTTTTATAAAACGTCCAGGCATTTTATAAAGTGCGGCCACATTCTCAAATCATGGTTGAAAATGAAATGTTTTACAATCTGGCTAAGAATTTTAGTCTTTTTATAAAACGCTAACAAGCGACCTGCCACATTGTCAAACGCGACAATTTGTACATCGTTTTAGATTCTGGCTGGTTCAATTTATTGTTAGTCATTTTATAAACTGTCTTTGTGTAGAACAGCAATTTATAAAAAATTAATAGGTGATTATGTGTATTTCATTATGTGATTATGCCCATACGTTGTTTTATCAATAAAACGTGCTTTTATAGCGGGGTGCAGGGAGAGGGGCTTGATGCATATGCTGACCATCCTAAAACTGTCTGATACATATCAGAAGAACCTTCAGACGTATTGCAAAGCTTTGAAAATAGAGCTTTTTCATTCATGAACCGTCATTGTCGATTTCAACACTTTGAAACCAAGTATCTCGGAAACTGGGCATTTTCTGAACTTGCAGCCATTGAGACTTTTGATCAGGACGGTTTGAACTTCATCATACTAAAACTTCAGCCAATTTGACTGGGGCCACTTTTCTATTGGTTTTGTGCGGGGTCCTTTGCAAAATTTTCCTCTAAAAATTAAAAAAAGTAATAATTTTAAAGTAACTCATTATTTATTAAATTTATTATATTTATATAATTAATGCAAGAGTATAAGTCATGTACTTAATACAGTAACAATGTGTGCATGTACCTTTTCAAAAACAGCGCCAAATTCATACGGCTTTTGTAGTACAAACTAATTATCTTCTGTGCAAAAAGTTTACTTTGTATAAATATTTCCATATCAGTGAATAAATCATTTAATCATTTGTACAAAAGATTTGATATGAAAAACTGGTGCCAATTTATAACCGTCAGTAAAATCTAATATAATTATTGTACTTATGTCTATACACACATATACTAAAAAATTTAATATATAAAATAATATAATAATAACATATATATTTTGTTACATTTTTTTATATTTTTAACTGACAAGCACCTAACTCTTCTAAAATAATTACATAATAAAAAGAATATGATTAACTTTAAGACTGTTAATATACTTCTACAAAAATTTCTTTATATAGAACAATATTAGTAATTATTTTTTAATAATTTTCTGTAAGAAAAGTATTGTAATTACGTTTTGGAACATCCGATAAATATCATTATGATTGATGTATAAAATGTAATTGAATATGTTTAAACAAATTTTTTTTTACATTTTTCCTTTTTCTTTAATGATATTTATCTTCACAAACTTGGATATAATTATTTAATTATTTAGATAATATTACCTTTAATGTAACGGGGAAAACTGAAGAAATGAATAAATCTACGAGAGGCTGTTAATTTGTGAGGGATTTATATCAAAATGAGAATTCGAATGGAGAGATATTGACTGAACTATGAAGAAATTTATCATACCAGAATTATTGAAGGTCTAAAATCAAAATTTTATAATTACATAAATATTAAATCGGTAGATATACTTACATAATAGTTTGGTGCTACTGTACACTATGCACATTATTTTGCTAAAAGAGTTTTACTATTTTTAATAATAAAATTTAGAAATAATGAGGAAATTATTAAAATAAATTGTTATACAATTGAGAAATTAGATATAATTTATCGATAAGGTCTTTTTGAGTAATTTTTATATTATTCCAGTTTAAATGTGTTTAAAATTTTAGTTAAATTTCTTTTCTAAATCTTAAAGAATGAAAATAACTTGCAAAACTTTAAAATAAATCTTTGATATTGATGCGATAATAGTAAACATAAAAACCTTAATGATAATCTTCTTCTCTAAATAAAGTAAAACCATCGTAATCAAAGAAAAGATCATTGAGGTGGACTGATTTTGATATGCTATTTTAGATGCTATCAAATATGCAATTCTATTTTACACATAATTGGATTCAATTCTTCATCGTAGATAAAATCTGTTTTCCTAAGAGTTACTGTAAATTGTGTGGTTATTTCAAGTTGTAAAGACATTATGGGTTTTATTAGTCGTTACATTAATCATATTAAATTATTTTACAATTTAATTCTAAAGTATGAATAATTTTATTTTTTAGCTCGCTCTTAATTTTAACAAACATAAAGGAAAAATATAATAAACATTAAAAGATAAAAAAATGCGAATTCTATTTTAACTAATTTATTAAAACTATGTTTATATTTATTATTTTATATAGCATTTTTTATATTACAGAAAATAAAATAAATATATTTTTTACATGCAAAATTTGTATTACGTTATTGGTGAAATGATATAATTTTCTTTACACACATTGATTTTTTTAGTAATTTAAAACTTTTTAAAAAAAGGTAAAAAAAGGGTCAAGTAAACATGCTCGTAGTTTATACCAAACTATACCTCGTAATGTCTTTGTACTTCGAAAAAACCACAGGTTTTTCTAGTAGTATCTTTTATTTTAAAAAAATACAACCCAAGTAGTATGTATCTATGTATTAAAAAAGTGTATAAAATCTTTAAATTGTGCTAATTAGAAAGAGAATATATGATAAGAATTTTATAAGATTAAAAATTTTTTAATCTAACAAGAATTAAAGACTTAACAGTACAAAATCAGAAAAAAATTTAATTAAAATAAAAAATTTTTTATGTAAAAAAACTTGGCGCTGCTAAACTGAATAAGGAAAACAATCAAAACAATTTATAAGTATATTATTTGAATATTACATTAAGATTACAATAGCTTTTCGAAGTCTAGCAGCGCCAAGTTTTTTACATAAAAAATTTTTTAATTTTATTTTTCATTTTGTACTGTTAAGCCTTTAATTCTTGTTAGATTAAAAAAATTTTAATCTTATAAAATTCTTATCATATATTCTCTTTCTAATTGGCGCAATTTAAAGATTTCGTACATTTTTTTAGATACGTACCACTTGGGTTGTACTTTTTTAAAATGAAAGATACTACCACTTGGGTTTTTTCGAGGTACAAAGACATTACGAGGTACAGTTTGGTATAAACTACGAGCGCGTTTACTTGGCGCTTTTTTTACCTTTTTTTAAAAAGGTAATTTTGCTAGGATATCATACATTTTGTTGCAGTTTTAAGCATCTTATAAACAGTATATATATTTTTTGCAACATATGATTACAATAATTAATATATGTACAGAATAATGAAACATATCATTAAGTCAATGGGTTACAAGATATATTTTCATACTTTGTTCTAACATATTTTGACACGAAATATAAAATATCTCATAAAGTATGCCAGAACAAAGTATGAAATATCTCGTAAACTATTGAACTCAATTTAAACAATATCGTTCAAATTTACAAGACGCTTGTATGTAGATACTATTATAAAACGAACTATGACCAGCTGTCAAACTCGCCGCGATACTCAACGACATCGTCGACCGTCAATCAGACGCACGGAAAAGAAACAATGCGCACTATCTCGTTCGCTCTTTCAGTCTGTCGCTCGCTGTTTTGCTATCTCGCTCACTCTTTTACTTTCTCGCTCGCTTACATCTGCGAGGTTTGATCGCTAGCGTATCTTGCGTCAACAATTGCAAAAGGACACCATTCCTACTCCGCAGCTCCGGGGCGATGACGATGATGATTCTTAAAAAAACGTAAATTTCCATATTCGGACTTTGTGTCGCAATATCTCCGCTCGTAGGGCACGTAGAGGAAAAATAAAAACACTTTTATCATGTAATTCAGACCCATCGATTAAGTCTATTCAGAATTTCGTTGCTTCAGCCGTTATTGAGATCCGATAATCTTGGCTACTCGCAACTCGCCGGCTCGCGTAAAGATACACGGGGCGGTCTCGCTGCGCGTATACTTGGCGCGAGACACTATCTCTTGAAATTTGAATTTTTTCAAATATTACGTCAAGATTTTGAAAAGTGAGTACGTGTAAGTTTGTATTTTTATTTTGATACATTTGATATAATATGTGAAATGTTTCCTTAAATATCAATTTTTTGAATAAATTTTAGAAATATAATAGAATTTGTTTTTTCTGTTTTCTAGAAAATTTGATAGTTACTATCTTATATAATATCTAATATCTAATATCTTAAAGTCTAATATCTTATATACTATAAGTAACATTTTGTCATTTGATAGATTGTTTGTGTTTTTTAACTATGTGTTGACCTATATATGAAAGATGGGTCCTCACTTTGACATGCTATCTTGTGGAGAATTTGGAATTGCAATATAATCCATTTTTGAAATATTTGTGCTTTTAAATTCAGATTCCTAGTGCAACGTGATATTTTTTATAACTCGCTTTGCAAAATTTAAGAGAATGCTCTCTAGAACATTCTCTACAACTCAAAGAGATATTTCTGTTAATGCAAAAGTAGATGTAATTCGTCACATGTAATCGCAATCGCAATGTAATAAGTGGATAGTGGAGGAGTAATATGGAAGTCCATATCACTATTATATCACTATTATATCACTATTCCTATATAAAGACCGGTATTCATATTCCGTTCTTATTTTAAGATCGTCTTAAGTAAGTCTTAAGACGCTAATACGGCTCTGTAATTGGTTTATGACATCTTAAGATTGTACTTAAGACGATCTTAAATATAAGAACCGACTATGAATACTGACCAAAGAGAGACAAAGTATATATTTTGCTCTTTAAAACACTATTTTAAAAATTACTACTTGCTAGCTATGTAATCATTTTTCATTACGTCACATTATTCTGGCAGAAAATCTGCACTGATAGTTTATTAACAATAAATAAGTATTATTATGATATACGTTCTTTATCTTACCTTTGCTATGAAATTATAGATGAAATTGGGGAAATATGCTATACTTATTATCATATGATACTGCTGGATTTGAGAGTGTGACCTCGAGGTATTAGAGAGTTTTTGCAATACCGTCTTTTAGATACGATAAACGCTAAAATCACGTTATTGGGTATTGCGCATGCGCAGTTTTGTCTTTCGACCCAATAACGTGATTTTAGCGTTCACCGTATCTAAAAGACGGTATTGCAAAAACTCTCTATTAACGACGACAAATAGATAGCGTTGTACGTTAGCTCAATTTGATAGGTTTTTGTTGGTGACATAGATCGCGCTACTTGAGTTGTTACGTTGGTTCTTCTGGTCTACCATTATTACATAGTTTAAGTTGTTCTTGTTCTCGTCTCCCGACGTACTTATGAAATACACACCATTTATATTCCACTTAAACGTGATCGTCTTATTCCACCGCCCTGCATTACACAACAGATACTGTATACAGGGTGATTTAGTAAAAGCGTGCAAAAATGAAACAGGAAATAGGGGATGCTCTACTGAACATTTTGAGATAAGGAACTTGGGGTCTGCAAAGCCAGCTTAAGGAGATATGGGTTTAAATATGTCTAATAATAATTAGGATAAAGCGGGGAGCACATACTTCTCCATAACGCATAACGCAGAATGCATAAGGAAATCAGCCAATCAGAATCCTTTATTTTCAACTCCACTCCTCGTTCCGAGGATTTTGATTAGCTGATTTCCTTATGCATTATGCGTTTTGCGTTATTTACATTTATGTATCGACTCAAATCGGAGTCGAAACGTTTGCGGTTTTTAGATTTGTATATTGTAATTTTGAATTTCCAAAAAATAAGTATGTGTTATATAAAACCATCAAAAAGAACCCCATCAAAAAAAGAACTTCTAAAATAATAAAAATATATTACTCATATCTATCTTTTCTACAAAAATTTTGATATCAAAATATTGCGCCAAC
>NJRL01001861.1:0-14267 GCA_003063815.1 Aphaenogaster rudis
TATATATTGTTAGCCAATCTTGGTAAAAGATGAAATTAATATATTGGTTCAATATTAGAATTCAATATTAGCTAAAAAACAGACAGCGTCTACTTTACAATATTGGACCAATATTGGAAAAATTGAATATATATTGCAAGCCAATATTGTACCAATACTTTGTGCTACTAGGGATAGATGCGCGTTAATTCTGAACAAGTTTAGTATACGTTAAATTTGCGTGCGCATATCACGTAAATTACCAAGCAAATAGTAATAGAAGCTAGGCGTTTGCAAGAGATTCTAAACGAAACAAAGAAAAAGAAAAAAGAATCTAAGGACGTCACAGAGCATCTTGCCGTAAGATAGAATGAGATAGTTATCCTGGCAATAGAGTCCTAATATTTAGGATTCTACCAGGCAAATGCACTATCTTTTTCAGTTGTAAACTGCCAACTTCCGGCTTCATGTCGTAGACGGAATGCTCGGTCTAGCTATACAGGGTTTCCATAAAGTCAGTTGCCATCCCTATATTTCGGAAACGGCTCAAAATTATGAAACATCGCGAAACACGTGTTCGATTATTTCGAGGGGCTACACTTTTAAGGAAGTTGGGGAGGTTGCTCCCCCAAGGGGGGCCCCAGGGAATCTCAACTTAAAAATTTCAAATGGAACCCCCTATATTGTAGCATATCATTTGAAAGAGCATAAAAAAAGAAAATTTTTATGCATAAAGCGGAGGTTAATACGTTGACCCGTTCGAGAGTTACTTAGGGTCAAAAATTGGCTTTTTCAAACTTTGACTCTAAATAACTCCCTACGAATCAACCTCGTATCGACCTCTGGTTTGCGCTAGAAATTTTCTTTTTTTATGCTCTTTCAAATGATATACTACAATATAGGTACCACTTGAAATTTTTAAGTTGAGATCCCCTGGGGCCTCCCCTTGGGGGAGCAACCTCCCCAACTTCCTTAAAAGAGTAGCCCGAAATGATCGAACACGTGTTTCGTGGTTTTTCATAATTTTTAGCCGTTTCCGAAATATAGGGGTGGCAACTGACTTTATGGAAACCCTGTACATGTCGTTGGTATACACTTTTAAATGTTTTTGTGTATTTAGTATACCTTTTTTTATAAGGTATTTTTATGAGATAAGTTTAACTGTATTTTTTTCTAGCGATTAGCTAGTCGGCCGATCGTTAGAGATGAGGGACAAATTCAATACAGTTTGATTATTCGTTTGACCTGAATAGCATTTTTTGTTTTTAGATACAATATAAAATAAATGTACAGAAATTAGAGAATAATAATATAAATCTACAGAAGAGATTAGAAAAAATACAAATAATAAAATGTTAATTAGTAATGTAAAAAGTTGTATTTATTAATATTCATGGATTCTTTTACTAATATATAAGCATTTATGTATACAAAATTATATCTAAAAATCTAGCAGTAAAATGAGACCTAATTGTATATTAAGTCGAAATATATATGTATATTATGCTATACGTAATCTTTTTACTCTAAAAAAGACTTGTTTAATTTTAGTTTAAACTTTATAATTTTCTAATAGTAATAAAAAAATATCTATAATGTATTGTATGTTATACATTATTGTATGTTATACTACGAGATATTTCGTATATACAGGGTGAGTTATTTTAATCGACGCAGGCAAATATCTTGAAAAATATGAAAGATACGGAAAAATGTTTCGATATGGGTATACAACTTTTGTCTAAACATTTGTCCGTATCTTCCATATTTTTCGAGATATTTGCCTGCGTCGATTAAAATAACTCACTGTGTAGATATAATATTATGTTATAAATAATAATTATACTTCAAATATAAAATATATATGTAGATTTCTAATATTACAAATCACTTCAGAAGCTTGGAAAGCTCCCGTTATACTCCAATCTCAAACTCTCTCAAACAATCTCAGCTCTCTAATGAATCTCGTATAAAACCGAGGCATACATATAGCGTTTTCAAGTGCAGTGGGTTTTGATCGTTCCGAGATCAATTAATAACGTTACATGCTCTATATATATACTTCAGATTGCTAAAGTTATGATCAAATTGATTATAATCATATTTAAAAGATGCCTTTTTATCTGACACTCGACGCTCATTTTCAGTGTCAAAATAGGTCATATGATCAAAGTTGAAGCTAGATCGATAGTAAAAAATGTACGAAAAGGATGTAGCGTCATGTATGTCGCGTCAATAGCATGAATAGCGTCAATCGAGCGATTTGACGCTGGAAGTTAGATAAATTGATTTTTAATATTTTTAAAATGTTTTTGTTTATAATAATAACAACCCCATTTTAAAAGATTAAAGTTTAATTAAAACCAACCATGTCTTTTTTTCATACCAATTGATTCGTCTCATTATTCTGTGCATAAAAATATTAAGGTAACATTATCGAAAACTTTATGTTTTACAAGATATTTTGTATTTTATGTCAAAATACTGTAAATTTCAAGCCTCATAACTCGAAATGTGCTTAACGAAAAAACATTTAATTATAGTGTTTTGGAAAGCCCTCGAGATAAGCTACAAGAATATCCAATAAAAAGTAGGCGGTTCAATTTAAAAAATTGAAGGTGACCTTCACTTGACCTTCAAGCAACTATTCAAGATCAAACTAATGACACCATCTTATGAGCCCCACGAAACCGTACAACTTTTGTCTGAAACATTTTTCCATATCTTCCATATTTTTCGAGATATTTGCCTGAGGAGATTAAAATGGGACACCCTGTATATAATTGTCCTATTTTATTTAATTTATATTTTCGAGAAAAGCCAGAGAAAGGCAACTGTCCCCGCTTGCTCCTCCCCACCGGGCGCCCATGATTTTCATTCGTGTGAAACTAGGAATCCTCTAATAAAGAGTAAGTTCAGCTTCCATTCTCCGAGGAAGCTGCATCTGGATCAAAGCGATCCTTTAAATCGTGGTACTGTGACCCGTGTAATAGGGTCGGATATCCACCTGAGGAAAAAAAGAAGAAAATTCCTCTAATAAGGGATCGGACAATCCGTCGAATATGCCGCCATTTGAGGGTCAGAAGCAACCGCCGCACGATTGTATATAATCATGGAAATGTAAAAGGCGGTTAATTTGGTCAAAAAAATTTTTTGTTCCTACTTGGTGACTCTTCTGATGAAACTAAAAAACTTCTTTGATTACACATTAAAAATGTCAAAGCTGTCAAAAACTCCCTTAACAGCACATAATATTCCGTACATTCATAGAATGTACTAAGAATATACTTAATATACTGAGAACTAAAAGTGTGCGAATCAAGCATTTGCAAGATCGAATCGAATCTTTAATAACATGTTCGAAATCAAATTGAATCGAATCTGAAATTTTCACGTCGTCGAACCTCTTAGATTTGAATACAAATCGAATTCGAATCAAATTTTCCCGGATTTACATTACAAATTTTCCTGCTTCTTTATTACACATTGGCGTTGATACGCGATGATACACGAATGAGCAAGCAGGAGAATTGGGCTGCGGTCCGATTTACTCACAGCGCTATCAGCGCGCTCAAATGTATAGATACGTAACGTAAACTCAGAATTGGGAAAGTTACTTTTAAAAAGTAACTCGTTACCGTTATTCGTTCCTCATTGAAAAAAGTAACTCGTTACCGTTAGTCGTTACCTATTGGAAAAAGTAACTCGTTACAGTTATCATTACTAAAATATAACGAGTCGTTACAATTTCCGTTACTTTTTCGCTAAATTTTAATGACCTTTTTTTTAGAGTGACATTCGATTATCTATATTGCTAATTGATTAGTTCAACGCGAGATTTATAGTGATTAATCGCAACATAATCAAATATAACGCTCCCTTTTTTTAAAAACTCGCTTATGTCCTTTCCAAACATACATATGTATTATACATGTACAAAGTAACAATAAAAGTAACGATTATATTCATTACCATTACCCACAAAATGTAACTGCGTTACCGTTACCGTTAATAATAAAAAAATATAATGTCGTTACCAATTCGTTACTAAAAAAAAGTAACTGTAACGGTAACGGCGTTACAAGTAAACTATAGGTTAATAGCGCTGTGAGCGTGAATCGGACCGCAGCCTTGGTACGTGCTGATACAAGATTGATTGCGCGGGAGATATAAATGAAGCAATCAAAATAGGCGATCGATTCGAAATCAAACCATCGATGATTCGAAATTCTCGAACTATTCGAATTCGAACCTTTTAAATTCGAAAACGAATCAAATCGAATCGAATCTACTGTGATTCGATTCGATTCGAATTCGAATTATTCGTACACCTCTACTGAGAACATCCCTATAATATCTTATACATTCGCAATGTCCTCCGAACATTCTCAAAATCTACGTATGCTGTTAGGGCTCAGCGTACACTTTTCGAAGCACGGAAGTATCCGTCGACCAATCCGCAGCCTGTTGACGCATTGTCCGATCCCTTATTACAGGATCCTTAGTGTGAAACGAATGACGGGCGGGCGGGCGAGTGCTCGGATACTTGGGGTATTCCGAGGTTTATAATTTAAATGTTTAAGAAACTTAATTTTTAAATCGATATTAGAGCGTTTCTCATATTTATATTTGTTTAATTTTTTAAGAAAGATGTCTTGAAAATATAATTATATAAAAATTATTCTACGGTAAAATTATATTAATAACTTAATATTTCACACATTTTTTACACATTCTTTGTATATGTTTTCAATCAAACACGAGTTCATAACATATCTGGTTTATATCGATCTTGGGTCGATTCAAATCGCACTGTAGTCGAAAACGCTAATAGAGTAAAGATCAGAATCGAACCCGTGAACCATTACGAATCGATTGATTTTACATCGAACCACTTGTCATTCATCATTAATAATAATAATAATAATTAACATTAACATTCGTCTTCATTGAAATTCATTGACATTCAAATTCATTGTAATATTTTGATTGATTGATTGATTGATGATAATATTTTTCATATTATTATTATTATTACTTTTGTTCGTCTCAAGAGAGGGATTTTCGTCATTATCTGATGAATAAGTCTGCAACAATGTATTCCTGGCATTATCTTGTTGTTCGGTATTAACTTCTGGCACTCCAGCAATAGACAATTGTCTGTAACATATTTCATGATTTAATCAAGTGCTTCTAATTATAAATTTATTTAATACAAATTTTATATCAAATTATTGAAGTATCACTTTGATATTGATCATTGATTAGAAAAAAAAAGAAATTTACTCACATTCTGTGTGCAGGCTGGTTATTATCAGGAATATTGTTTTGAGCTACGATATTTCTTTCGTTAGGAACACCTGCATTATTATTATCGAATTGAGTTGCATTTATGACCCATCTTGGTGGTACACATGGTGTAGCAGTTTGACATTCATTGTCTATGGTCGGTCCGTTATTATCGTATATACGATATTTGTCTGTAATACATTCAATGAATGGACCTAAAAAAGAGAATATTTACAAATTATATAAAGTTATCGCATATACATATTACAGATAATTTATCACTTTGTTCGTACAGGACAATTACCGCGGTCTGAATTCTTCGCACTTTTATTTCAGCATTCAAATATGTAGATATACTGTAGATGTACTGTAACGTAATAATTACGTTTTCGTTAACGTATATTCAATCAGTTACTTTTGTGCATTATCTATCTAAAGTGTTTAAAGCTTACAAGCGTGCGATTATAAGAAGTGCAAGTTATTTGTGTAATGTGAATTAATTTATTAATTTGCGCAATATTGTACAACATCAGTTCCCTATAAAGCATTATCTGAAAGTTATCTGATTCTTTGTAAGATTTTCTTCATTAAACAGTTTTTATCATGAAAAAGCGAAGTTTTCTTTCGCGCGGATTCAACCCAGATAGCACAGGTGATCGTTATGAATTCAAAAAGGATTCCTTTTCAATAGTATTCTTATAGAATATACAAAGAATCTCTTTTGTATCTGAAAAAGGGCTCAGAATTGATGATATAAAAATGAATTCTTTTTGAACTTTGAAGAATGTTTTTGGAACAGAAAAGGGATGGAAAAAAGAATTCATTTCATAATTCGGGAATTCAAAAAGAATTCTTTTTGGATTCTCTTTGCTATCTGAGAAGCACTCGTTGATGAATTACTCTCACAGACTGAATTGTGTGTATTATATAAAATAATTTAGTATGACATAAAATGGCGTGTTGCCAGAAAACAAAGCTAATTGAAAAAATTAAATCGTTTCTTGCAGTCTATATTATACAAATTTACTATAGAGTAGCAATACAGATATGTTATCCATTATTTTTTTTTGTTACTTGCAGATAACACAGACAGCCCAGGTAGAACACAAAATCATAATAAGATCATAATAACATCAAGTAGAAGTCATTTTAGGAAAAATCATTATGACGTCATTCGATACACTTTTTATGATGATTTTGTGATGAATTCTTGATATAACAATAATTTTAAAGTGATTTTTTTAACTAAAAAATCTTCTGAATATATATCTTCTGATCATAATGACATCAAGTAGAAGTCATTTTAGGAAAAATTATTATGACGTCATTCGATACACTTTTTATGATGATTTTGTGATGAATTCTTGATATAGCAATAATTTTAAAGTGATTTTTTTAACTAAAAAATCTTCTGAAAATCATTGCTATATCAAGAATACATCACAAAATCATCATAAAAAGTGTATCGAATGACGTCATAAATGATTTTTCCTAAAATGACTTCTACTTGATGTCATTATGATCTTATTATGATTTTGTGTTCTACCTGGGAGCAGCTGATGCTCAGTTTATTAGAAATAATTCGAAGGATCTTATCAGATTTTACTTAGAACGTTTTACTAGAATGTTCTTAGAAATGTTACAGGCCTAGAAATGGCTTTGCAGGATATTATATTCTTAAATTCGACCAAACTATCTAAAAAACTTAATCTCAAATCATTTAAACAGATTCGTTTTTAATGACAGAGCCTGGTCATAAAGGAACGTTCTGTATGCTAAAACAATGCGACAGCTTTTCCCATCACATAAGAAAAATAAATATATATAGAGTGTTAAGAAAGAATCCAAAGCTACCAAATCTTGACAAAGATAGAAATTATTGCCAAATAATAAAATATTACAAATATTTTATATACAAGTATAATACGGGGGAAGGGCATACTTGAATACAGATTTGTGCATGGATTTATTTTACATATTTAAGTTATTTTTCGTATAACATATATGCCACCACGCCAAATGCATTAAGGAGAACAATGAAATATAAAATTGAATTATATTATAATAAATAAAAGTATTCATTTGTTTATCAATGTATTTTGTTATGTCTACTATTACTAAGTCATAGTAATTATCGTAGAAACAAATAATTGCAATATAATAAGAGTGATAATAGAACTAAATAATTGCGTGTTACACACGTTAACCCTTTGGCTATAGCTATGAGTTGGAGCTGTACAGTTTTTGGCCACGGAATGCCACTGGAAAACGCGAATGTTTTTTCGATGAAACAAATGTAAATAAAAATAATTGAAGACATTCCTGTCTCATAATGACAAAGTATCAAGGTACAGAAAAGAGTCACTATAGTAGCGTTTCATTACAAGATATCGGGATCTAGAGGTAAGCTACTATAGTGACTATGGTGTAGTAGTCAGAAAGTTAATTATGATCAACAGTTGGTCCAAGATGATCGACGCGGCGTAAACGAAAAGCTTAAGTGTTGATCGCCAGTGATCGTTGTAACGGTAAACGTATTAAAAAAAAAAAATTATGATATTTTATATCCGAGATATATTTTGATGTAGAATATAAAATATGTTCCAAAAATATCTTGTTTTCGATGATATTATCTTAATATTTTTATATATAGAATATATTCTTAAAAGATTCGATTGGTGATCTTATCTTTTGTACATTTATATCAGATATACTAATACATATACAATTGTATTTTTCTGTTACATGTAGCTATGTTTTTTTACATCAATCGATTTTTCTTATCATTTTATGCACAAACACATTAAGAAAAGAGCATCGAAAAGTGAATGCTTTAAGATAATATACGAAGATTATCCGGAAATTAACGACCGTTTTGCTATAAAAAGCTTAATGTTTTATGCGAGAATGAAATGTGAAATATCTATCTAAAAATATTTACTTTTCAATATTTTCATGCTAAATATTTTTTATATTATTTAACTTTATCCTAATATTTTTATATTAGGATAATAAAAATAGATTTATGTAAGAAAACGGCTATATAGCTCTATTTAAAGAAATAGAAAAGTAATCATTTTAGAAATGATTACATTTAGAACAAAGATATATTTCATAATTGATATACCTCTCAAAACTAAACTATTCTTGTCTAAAATATTTTTACTAATTTGGTATCCGAGGTATTCTGTTGTATCGATTAAAATGAGATACAGTAGAATATCTTGTACAAACATGCACACGCACAATTCATATACACACATATGTATGTATATGTATAAATATACTTACTCTGCTCTTCTGGAGCAGTGGCAGTTAATGCATTATTATTTGTTGCATTAGTAATTGCAACATGAGTATTTATTGCATCAAAATTTGCTGTATCGTTCGACGCAAAACAGTTGATTGTATAATACCCTAGAAAAATATGCAATGTATTAAGTGATTGTTAAACGTTTGTTTTTATTACATAAAATAAATGTTCAAATGACTGAATATGCCCAGTGATTGAAAACTCAACAATAAAATTATTTAAAATTATTAAAATAATAGCAAGAAAATGGCAAAAAAGAATTAAATATCTTGATAAATATCGAAATGAGTTATATAAAAGCATATAATTTGATTGAAAATTATTTAAAAAATTTTTTATTTTGAGTATCGCAGAGAGACATATTTTCATACATTTTCTTACTACCTTTGATTAACCCATTAAGTTTTAGGAGGCCCCTACAAGCTTTTCTGTTTTAAATCTTTGTAACTCGAGTTCTAATCAAAGTCTTTAAATCGAAATTTGGGGTGAAAAGAATTGCTCTTTCTGAAAGTCTATTCAGCGATGGGGTGGGATATCTAAAAAAATGATATAAAGGTTGAGATAAAAAAGTGGAGGTAAAAAAGTAAGCGACCCCTTTTTTTACTGACACATATTCAACTAATAAATGATTTCGTCTACTTTTTTTTCAGTAGAATAAACCGATATATTTATTACTTGAGTGATCTATAACAAAAATTATGGATTCAAGGAAATGGAAGTGTGAAACAGGGTGAAAGATAATAGAATTAATAATAAAACAATTTTTTTCTGCTCCTTTATACATTTTAATGCATAATTTTTGTTATAGATCACTCAAGTAATAATTATATCGATTTATTTAACTCAAAAGGTAGGCGAAACATTTTATAAGTTGAATATGTGTCAGTAAAAAGGAATTACCTTTTTTTTACCTTCATTTTCAACCTCTATATCTTTTTTTTCAGATATCCTATCCTATTGTCAACTAGATTTTTGGAAAGAGTAACTCTTTTTACCCCTAAATATCAATTGCGGTCTAAAAATTTTGATCAGGACCCAAGAATTTAAAACAAAAAAGGCTAGAACTTAATGGGTTAAGATACAATGTCTATATTTTCGAATTTTTCTAACAAATATTGGATAGAGTGTTGTAAGTATCGTACTATATTTACCTAAATACATAGTGTTGCTTTCTACGTCTTCGTTGTAAGCTACTAAAAATTAAATTTAAAAAATTTACTTTATTAGAAATTTAAAAAAATTTTAATATTTAATTATTAGTACAATCAAAATCTTAGTTGTTGATAGTTTGAATGCGCGTTCGACTGTTATTTACATCTAAGTCCAAATGATCGAAAACTTGCATTAAATGAATGTAAACAATAGTTCTGTACTAATTTTATATCATAAAGAGTGAATATTCTCAATTTATAACCGGAAATAAAAAAAATTACATTGAAATATATTTTCAAGAAAATAATAATAACTTCACAGAGAGAAAACATGAAAATGGAAATCTAACTTTAAAATATTTATAAATTTATTTATTTTATTATTTTTGTTTAATATTTTTTTTCAATTTCAGAGAATTTACTATGGGGAAGGTAAGAAAAAAAAAAAATTATTTACAATGTACACTCTTGATGCAGATGTAGAAGCAGAAAAAAGAAACAAGTATACAAGAAGTAAATAAAAAATTTGTGGTGCCCAAAACGACGTTCTATCTGAATTCTATTTGCAAATAAAATTCCTTTGGAAATTTCAATAGGCTCATATAGTTACTTATTTAATTCAATTAAATAGAAGAAGAAAATTGTATAAGGGAAACGGTCTATAAATATGGAACGGGGTTGTAATACGGAATTCGCTTTGTGCTAAAACCACTGTTTGAACCTATTAGTAGTTACATTCATTAGAAGGATTAGGTTCCGTTTAGGTCATCAAAAGCGCTGGCGTTAAATTGACACAGCGTTTAGCCGTACAAACGAATATTCTGTTTTGTGAAAGTGCGTTGTAGCCGCAAGATAAGATTTAACAATTCTTTTTTTATACGTATATTGTTAAGTATAAAATATTAACTTTTATATGTCGAATAATATTAAGATTACAAATGGTGTAATATTAAGATGTAAAATGGCAGATTAATTGTTTGGAAATATACTACGTTCAAATTCATTGTGTAGATTCTACACTGTAGAAAATGGCTGTTGATCGCAACATGGAACGTTTCGTATTGCAGCTATAGTATAGCAATATGGCCATTTTATTTTTATTTTTAAAGAGATTATTTGTCTTGTTAGTCTTACATTTAAACGTCAGATGATTTGATCTATTTTGTTTTCATCTTTGAAGAGTAGATTTGTCTTGTTACTCTGACATCTAAACGCTAGGTTACTTGAATCATTTTCTTGTCATTTTGTAAAAATTATATGCTTTTTTGAAACGCATATAATTATCGACTGTTATGGTAAGATTACCAATATCTTTATACAGAAAAATTGCAGCGAGATGATCTTCTGCTTGTTAGAAACATTAAAGTCTTACCTTTTCAACGAGACCAAGATCATCTCGCTGCGATTTTTTTGTACAAAAATATTGATAATTTCATCGACCTAGGTACGTAACTTTTTTTGTCAAAGAGTGTATTTTGATTCCTGTAACTAATTAATCCCATTTCTACTGCTCTTATGTCACCTGCATATTAGAGAGTTTTTGCAATACCGTCTTTTAGATACGGTGAACGCTAAAATCACGTTATTGGGTCGACCCAATAACGTGATTGGTCTTTCGACCCAATAACGTGAGTTTAGCGTTCACCGTATCTAAAAGACGGTATTGCAAAAACTCTCTATTATCTAAGGAGATACACGTAATCTAAGGAGATAATATGCAGGTGACATAAGAGCAGTAGAAATGGGATTAATTAGTTACAGGGGTCAAAATACACTTTTTGACAAAAAAAGTTACGCACCTAGGTCGATGGAATCATCAATATCTTTCTACAGAAAAATCGCAGTGAAATGATCTTGGTCTTGTTGAAAAGGTAAGACTTTAACGCTTCTAACAAGCACAAGATCATCCGCTGTGTTTTTTTTGTACAAAGATATTGGTGATCTCATCAACACGGGTAAATAATTTTTTTCTCAAAAAGTGTATGTCCGTTAAGGCTAAAATCATCTGTTTTCAATAGTTCTTACAATAATACAACGTTTCTGATACTATAGAATGAAATTCAGAGGGGGCCGAAAACCGGCCTTATGGACTCTTCTCCTTTATCTACTTGTTCCATATTAACATTTGACCCTCAGATCCTCGGTTTGACATGTATTAACAAAAATGTGTGCATCTTTTTAACAATTGTATGTTTGGTCCTAATAACTAATAATATATTTTCTCAGATATATGTGCTAACATTATTGATAATTTTTCATTCGATATTTAAATTTTAAACTCCAGTTTTTCTTCAAAATTCGGAATCGTTCCATATTTAGACGTTTTTCCTATTAGATAATCTAGTTTGTGTGTGGATAACGAAGATTTTCAATAATCAAAGATTAATTGTTTGATACTGTTCGTGCTTTTACAATATATTTAGAAAGATAGGTTCTTTTTAGAAATCATTAGTTGTCATTACAACAAAGGCTTACAAAGGTTTTAATTTAAATTTAAATAATTATACGGCTGCACTTGCTAAAAACAACATAATTCAATAAATTTCGATGGCATTTAAAAAATTAAAATTATTGAATTCTTCAAGAGTTTACAACTGTAATAAATCTGCTTTTCTTCTATCTTCAAAAAAAGAACACGTATTTGTAAAAAAAGAGTATAAATCTTTTATGAAAAATTAACTTTCGCTGAATATTACTCCGAGAAAGTTATTAATAAGAAATTAAAACCTTAAACATTTTTTAAAACTGTATTTAAAAAATTTTATATGTTTATTTATAGTATACTACTTAATAAGCATTCAATCTATATTTTTCGCTTCTTGGAACATAACTCGTTGTTACAGTTTATTGGGGTACAATTGATATAGTAATATTTTATGAAAATGTCACCTAAGTATTCTCTTTTTTGAATTTATATGTTAATATTTCTCAATTATGCCAACAAAACAAAGTTTCATCTAGGTACTATACATATATAATTCTTTTAAGTAATGGCACTATCAATAAATAATAACAGATTTGAAATTGCCTTCTTATTAGTTCAGTCAATCGGACATTTATCTTACGTTACTATAAGTAGATTAATACAAAAGTAAAGTATACTTTAATTTTATTAACAATAAAATGTTATTATTTGCATAAATAATATAAATATGATGTTTTATACATGCAATGTATAAAATGTGTCTAATGACCGTAAAAATAAGAAAAGGAAGAGAGAGAGAGGATGAAGAAGGAGGGGGGAAGAGAGAGAGGGGGGGGAGAGAGAGAGAGAGAGAGAGTCTTTTATCTAGAAATAAAATCTGAAAACTTACATTTTCTGAAAATGTGGCGTTTCCTAATGAAGTATAGTAAGGTAACGAATAAAATGATGAGAATAAATACACATATAGGTATCCATATTTTATTATATTGATCCGTCGTAGATCCTGCGAAAAAAAAATTTATTAAATAATTGAAGAAGCAAAAAAACTGTGGTATTTGAGATATAAATATATAAATATCTTACATATAGATTTTACTTTAAGAGAGAACAATGAATGATTAAAATTAGCAATAGAGTCTGTGAATAATAATTTTACATGTTTGCAAATTATAAATTCAAAAGTAATAGTATTACTCACCTATATAGTGTTTTTCGTTAGTAACATTTTTTTGACATATTGGATTTTCTTTACCATCTGCGAGTGTTTCAGTCGCGTACCTAAAAATCAACAAAATAAATAACTGATAAACAATAAAAGAGAATTTTTTGTATTGCAGAAACATAGCAAGTAGATGCTCTATTGTTACATTAATTCGCTTCGACATTGATGATTACAGTCATGCGATATCATTTTAATCAAATGTTTATTCTGTGACGCGTGACGCATGGTCATTCGATGAACTGATATTTTACATTGACATTTGTCACTTATCATACTTCTAATTGTGAGCTGTAAAAACTAATAACATAAGAGTTGATATACGCATACTATTTAAAACCCTTTTGCAAAATCAATGCAAATATATATACACTAGCTTTCAAGCCCGCGCTACGCGCGGAAGTATATCGTATAGTTTTGTGCCTGTATGTGTGTTAATTTGCATTATAAATCAAAACTTATATCCTTTTTGTTATAGTACCCAGCGCTTACCCACTCTACTAAGCTCTCATTCATAAATTTAGAATATAATATTGTTTTTTAACGACTGAAGTACCCACCGCTAAATTAAACCCATCGTCGCCATCCCCGAAAAATTAGAAAAATTATAGCACCGGTTTCAAGAAAATCGGTCCACTAATGAATGAGTAGTTCGCGGTCAGACAGACAGAGATTAGAGACTTATATACATATATAGATATATGTCTATTATAAATATTATATAATTAATAGAAAATGAAATTCGAATTTATGCTATTAGAATTATATAATCTAACATATTTGTAAGAATAATCATAGAAATATATATATACTCTTATATTAATAAAATTTATATATATACAGGATGTCCCATTTTAAAAAACGCACCTCGATAATTCTTCAACGAAGCAT
>NJRL01001864.1:16062-33890 GCA_003063815.1 Aphaenogaster rudis
AAATGACAATGTTCCAACAATATGTCAAAGTCCAGAGAAATTGCAGTGTCATGGTTGAATAAAAATGTAAAGTAAAATAGTTGCTGGTAACCGTTCGTGCGCTATGACTTAATTTCTGTGTGCGAAATAATTTTTTGACTACCTTAATTTTATATGACGACTATTTTACTTTACATTTTTATTCAACTATGACACTCTGCATATTTCTCTGGACTTTGACATATTGTTGGAACATTGTCATTTTTATTGGATGTAATTGTGTATGATCCATATAATTAATCTTAATTTAATTACTTGAGAAGGACCAAAATCCATGGTCGAAACGTCCTAACATTTTAAATTAAAATAAAATTGGCCAGTAGTGTCGAAACGAATCTCCTCTTTGGTTTATTATTCACTGGCAAAGAATATTCATCTCTTACTTGCTTAATAGAATAAATATCTCTAATAATATTCAATCTAGCTTCTCTTAATATATATAACAATGTCTAACAACATATAATTTTTTAAAGATATTTTTAGTAAAAGAGTGAGAACAAGTGTCCATAGGCAAATGGCCCCATTTTTTTCGCATTCGATTTTGGTCACAAAGTAGGTACCAAACGAAAGATCTCGGCAAGCTGATTACAGATATGTCAGTCTCAGAGTGTACCTAAATATTTAACGTTCCAGAGATATCGGGCTCCAAAGGTTCCAGTGCCGAAAAATGGCATTATGAATTCTTTTGACCGAATCTATTAGAATCGTTAGATTGTAGAACATGTCAGTGACAGAAAAAATGTCTTTTTGTTCGGAAAGGTAGCTCCATTCTTGTGGCTTTCTTGATCACGCAGTGGTAATCAGTAATTTTTTGAGCCCGATATCTCTGGAACGGTAAATAGGTACACTCTGAGACTGACATATCTGTAATCAGCTTGACGAGACCTTTCGGGGCCGATTTTGTTCTCACTCTTTGTAAATATTTCTAATAATTATTTTTATTAAATATTGCTAGTAATTATAATATTACAAATATATATATACAGGGTGTCTGGAAAGGTAAGGTCAATCGCTCGGGAGATGAATGGGGACCCAAAAACAAGAAAGAAAGTTGATATGAACATTCGGACCTATGTTCATATTAACTTTCTTTCTTGTTTTTGGGTCCCCCCCATTCATCTCCCGAGCGATTGACCTTACTTTTCCAGACACCCTGTATATATATATATCTGTCTCTTATACACATCTAGATGTGTATAAGAGACAGCTTTTATATAAAAATGCCAAAGAAAATAATGTACAAATTACAAGGTAAAATAATATTACAAATATATATATACAGGGTGTCTGGAAAGGTAAGGTCAATCGCTCGGGAGATGAATGGGGACCCAAAAACAAGAAAGAAAGTTGATATGAACATTCGGACCTATGTTCATATTAACTTTCTTTCTTGTTTTTGGGTCCCCCCCATTCATCTCCCGAGCGATTGACCTTACTTTTCCAGACACCCTGTATATATATATATATATATATATATATATATATATATATATATATATACAAATTTTTCTTTTTAGATTATTTTTTAATTGAATATTAAGATGCAAATAATGACTGAGATTAAATATAATTGCTATATTTAGCATTATTGTATACCATTATAAAAATCTTTTCGAAAATTTACAGATGAATTGACTGATCCGGCGGCGCATCCTGTGGTTTGGATCAGCAAGTGGGTGGACTACTCTGATAAATATGGTTTCGGGTACCAATTGTCTGACGATGGTGTTGGCGTGATGTACAACGATGGCACGCGATTGATTATGCTGGCGAATGGCTACAACATTCACTATATCAATCGCGAGGGCGATGAGTTGTACTACACTGTCAAGGAATATCCGGCCAATCTCGAAAAGAAGATGAAACTGATGAACTTCTTTTTGAAATACATGAACGAGCACCTGATGAAGGCGGGTGGTTCTATCGCGGTGAAACAAAGTGACTCTCTCTCTAGAATACCCTATATACATCAATGGTTCAGGACTCAGACAGCTGTGGTGATGCAACTAACTAATGGCACAGTGCAAGTAAGTTAATTAATTGTTAATTAATCTTTATGAAGTTATATATGTATGTTTATACATATATATGTATATAATGTTATTAATACGTATATGTATACACACATGATATACATACATTATATATATATATGTATACATATAAAATAATATTAAATGAAAAAATCTCTGGAACTAATAATTTTTTCGCAAAAATACTCTAATACTTTCATGTAAAAAATGCAAAATTGCACCGATTAGTGCATTAAAAAATATGGTGATTCATTTTAAAAAACGGATGCAGCTGCGTTTTACACCTGCATGTATGCACATAAATGCATAATAAGAACTTCGAAAGTTGGGGCGTTTATACCATTTAATTTGATCTGTTTTTCATATTTCTTTTATCATATTTTAAATCGTTTCGATGATACAGTACAATCCGTCGAAGTTCTGAGAAACATTCTGTATAATCATTGGTATCTTTCGCACTCATATTTTACGATTAATTATTTTTATTTTATATTTTTTTCTAAGCTATTTTCATAATTTTTCTTTTTTGTTTTACGATACTATTAACTTGTCATTTTTTTGCGCATTTTATTTATTTATTTATTCTTATTTATATATTTTTGTCTATTTTAATATGTTTTAAACAGTGAGAAGACATAGGCCGGTATTCATAGTCGAATCTTATTTCAAGACCGTCTCAAGTAATGTCTTAAGATGCTAATACGGCTCTGTGATTGGTTGATGACATCTCAAGACAATACTTAAGACGGTCTTAAATATAAGAATCGACTATGAATACCGGCCATAATTAGTATTTAGTAGCATTCTTATTATTATGTTGCTCTTGCTCCGGAATAAATGAAACTATCTGTTTACTTCTTAGATAAATTTCCTGGACCATACAAAGATCATCATGTGCCCATTAATGGCGGCAGTCACATATATCGACCATGACAAGAATTTCAAGACTTACCGATTCCAGACCATTCAGGAAAATGGTTGTTGTAAGGGATTGGCGAAGAATCTGATGTACGCATACGAGAAGATTGGGCTGATGCTAACAAATTCTCAAGCTCGATAAAATCACCTCTATGCTGAGCAAAAACGCGAGAGAAAGAAGTGAATTAGCGAGTGCCGTGCCTCTCTTGGTACTATAAATTAACTTTAGAGGAACGCGACACATATATTTATTTTCTAATAGCGCTGCTTTGTAGCGAAAGAGAGAGAGGGAGAGAGAGAGAGAGAGAGAGGGGGGGGGGAGAAAGAAATACGAAGAGAAAGAGAAACGGGCGAATGGAAGTTGCGATCGTGCATGATTCTTCCTCTTCCTTTGCCCGATTTTTGTACAGACGTATAGAATTTTGCTAGGCGATCTTTTTCCTTTCTTTTTTTATCATTTACGGAAGAGAGAGAGAGAGAGAGAGAGAGAGAGAGAGAGAGAGAGAGAGAGAGAGAGAGAAGAACCAATCGCGCAATGAAGGCGAGACACTTCGCGAGAAGGCATTCCACCATTATTAGGTATGCCGTTAACATTACTTAAAGTTAATTCATCAGATGTCATCGATCTGCCGTCAAAGATAATACTGGAACTGCGATTTCTAAAATCTCAGTTAATTTCGACTAATGTTTAAGATCCCAAAGTGAAACTCCTTTATTCTTATTCCATGTTAGACTCCGGCACGGTTGCCAGGTCTGGCGCCTTCGAGCCAATGTGGCGCCTTGTAAAAATCCAAATGGCGCACAAAATTTTCATTTTGGCGCTTGGCGCCAATTGTGGCTCCTATAAGGTGTTCCTATAAGTAGCTCCTATACCTCCTATAGCGTGCCAAATTGAAAATTTTGTGCGCTATTTGGACTTTTACAAGGCGCCACATGGCTCGAAGGCGCCAAAACCTGGCAACCCTGGACTCCGGCCTAATTTCCTATTGCCTTCAAATTGCCGATTCCCGCTAGGGATCTTGCGAGACACTCCTCATCTTCATTGATCCGCAACGACCGCCTAAAAGGTATTTTGCTCTGACTTTGCAAGTGAATCAGATTTGATCCAGAAGTTCCGCGTTATATTCATCGCAAAGGAAAGAAAAAAGAAGAGCGGGACAGAGCATGGGGATAATCATGATTTAACTGAGTGGTGCAATCTAACGTCTGATTTCATTGTCGTAGCTGAGATGAGAGGCCTGCAAAAGCTAGTCCTTTGACTGCCGCAGTGTTTATTCCTCGTTTCCGAAGATATGCTTGAAGCTAAGAGCTCGCTCGCCAATCTGTTCGAAGCAGTGCGACTAGGACCACGAGCGATTGTTAATTTCCGAACAATAATTCTTAAACTCTAGTAACACTGGCGTGCAGATTTAAGCGCATTTATTGAAGAAAGTATTGTTCGAGGTGAGACTGTTCCAAACAAATTTTGTAACGACTTGCTTAAGGCTTAATTGTTTCACTTCTGACGTATCGGTAATCGAAAGTATGTTAACCATTTCAAGGAATACAGAAACGAATAACAATTGACGATTAAATAAATTACATCGTGATTATTTCTTTTGCTTTTTCACTATTTCATTTACAGACTCTTCACGTATCCGGCAAAACTGTTTTTCTCATATTAATTTTTCTTGTACAAAATGAAAAACGTATCCTTGGGAAATCACATCTTGCAATCTCTACCTTCTTGGCAGCAATATGTAGCTTAAATTAGAAATCGCAGATGTAAAGAGAGTTTAGAAATTTATTTTGTAGAAATTATACGAGCGCGAGAATAGAGCATAAATAAATAGCGATTATTTCTGTCAACTTATAATAACTTGCTAAGATTAACTATATATCTGGCAATCGTACAGTATTGCCAGATTGGAAATCGTGATTGAATCGGCCAACAATTTCGTAGAATGGAAAAAGAAATGTGAAAAAATAGATTGATGACTATTTCTGTCGAGAAATTCAAAGAGTAATTGTTTCTCGCATTGCTTCGATCGGTTAGATAACATTTGAAAGAGTACGGATTTGTATCGAGCTACTCTTTGTATATGAAGACTATTCTGCGTAGTAGAGAGACGACTATACAAAGACTATTTTTTTATGGAACTAAACTGACCAGTGTCTTAAATGAATCGATGTGTGCGTATACGCGGTGTGTTGTACTGTAGGATTTTCTTTTGTAATATTAGATTGTTACAGATAATACGTCGGTTTTTATAGAATTATTGTAATATCGAATCGTTACGAGAGTTTCCGCATTTTTTCTTAGCAGTGCGCGATCCCGAAAATTCGATCGAGGATTAATTAAAATAATTGAACGAAGGATTCAACATCGAAAGGGACTCCAGAACGATCGGGGAATCTCAAGAAAAAAATGGATCTAAAAGATTTGAAGAATCCGAATACTCGCGGATCTCGCGGCGTAAGGAGGTGATGATCCGAGTATTTAAGTACTTAGCCAAAGGATTCACAAATCTTCTGGACGATCCGACAAGCCGACAGTTTGACTGCCGAAGAGATCGAAGGATCGTTGAAAGCGAGGCCATAACGATTTCATGCTGAAAGGACGACAGAAACTTTCGTAAGGATTTGATGTAATTCTTATAAAAAGACTGGACGAGAGGGAGGAGTATAGTTATCTTCGTGTAACGAAATTGATCTAAGTATAGTAACGAGAACGATAACACGTAATCATTAAGTGCCACTCGGAGGAAACAATGTTAGCTTAGCGAATGACGTTACGTAATGTTAAGTTAGATATAAAAATGCGTCTAGGGCGAGGAACAATTATAGATAATTAGGTAATACATTAACAAATTAAGATAAGTAGATGTACATAAAAGGGGTAGATAAATACGCGAGGTGAATGATGCGCTCACGAGTAGGAAGTAGTTTGCGTTTAGACAAAAATTGTTAGGATAATATTTTTATAATGCATTAGTATACATATAACGCTGTTTTGGAAAGAGTACGATATAGAAATAAACTGTTTTTTTCTTTTTTAAATGCAAGTCGCTTTTTGTGTGCGGACTTAGAAACGAACGTGACGCTCTCACGTCTGTCATACGCCTGGCAATTAAGTGAAATCTAACAACGATTTTTAAATATTTCGCGCTGGAATATTTCAAATAAGCGGATTACCCCCTTCGTGTGACGCCCATGGTTTATCAACCGTCGATTAAGGTCGAACCTACCCCAGAAGGACAAACTTCCCCAAGATTCCATCGCGCTCTAAAGATCAGAGCCGGTGGAATTTTTCAAATAAGAGTTTGGATATCTCGTTAGATTGGACATCGTTAAATAATTTTTGATTGATCCGTCATATGTTTCAGGTTAAGAAGGAATGTATATTTTATTATCATTTATTTTACAGATTTACTTATAGTAATAATAATATGTCTACATATGAATTATCGAATGAAATTAATTTTTTTATTAATAACCTGTATAGGTACTAAAATGACTTGAACGTTGTTGAAAAACGCGCCATGATAGCGTGCAAACGGCGGACGGTGTCAAAATTTAAAATTCTTCAAATAAGAATTTGAATATCATTTAGATAATTTTTGATTTATTCGCCATATGTTCCACGCTAACAACGAAAAGATTTATATTTTATATTTACAGATTTACTTATTGAACTATCGAGTGAAATTAACTTTTTTTATTAATAATCTACATAAGTATTAAAATAACTCGATTATTTTTGAAAAACGCACCATAGTCTGAAAATGGCGGACGGTGTCCAAATTTAAAGTTTCTCAAGGGAAGATTTAAACATCGTTAGACAATTTTTGATTTATTCGCTATATGTTCTAGGCTAACGACGAAGGAATTTTTATTTTTTATTTATTTAACAGATTTACTTATAGAATTATCGAATAAAATTCATTATTTTTTATTAATAATCTACATAAATATTAAAATGACTCGAATATTTTTGAAAAGTGCACCATAGTCTGAAGATGGCGGACAGTGTCCAAATTTAAAGTTTCTCAAGGAAAGATTTGAATACCGTTAGACAATTTTTGATTTATCCGTCACATGTCAGATTAACTACGAAGAAATTCATATTTCATTACTTATTTTACAGATTTATAATAATAACATACCTATGAGAGAGAGCCATCAAAATTCATTTTTTTATTAATAACCTGCATAAGTATTAAAGTGACTCGAACATTTTTGAAGAGCGCACCATAGTCTGAAAATGGCGGACGGTGTTCAAATTCAAAATTTCTCAAGGAAAGATTTGAAAACCGTTAGACAATTTTTCATTTATCCGTCACATGTCAGATTAACTACGAAGGAATTTATATTTCATTATTACTTATTTTACAGATTTATAATAATAATAATATACCTATGAGAGAACTATTAAAATTCATTTTTTTATTAATAATCTGCATAAGTATTAAAATGACTCGAATGTTTTTGAAAAGCGCACCACAACCAGTCTGAAGATGGCGGACAATGTGTCCAAATTGTTGCTTGGAAACTGTACGGAGTCGTCGAACGGTTTCCTTTCTTCTTCTTCTCTAATCTCCAAGTTGGATTTCGTTCCACAACAGGTGGATCACAATACCACAGGTTAATATGATCCTAAGATCAGTATACAACCTCTTGGGGGGGAAAATGAAGCAATACTTCTAACGACGGTTTCCCTCCCCGCGAAACGGCGCCCGGCGGGGGATCGTATCACGTGTCGCGTCGGGGTTAACCAATGAGACATGCACGCCGCCGTGCACTGACTGTGCAGTGTGCAGCCGACACTCGACAGCACTGATAGCAGTCGAGCAACAGCATCTCGTCGGAGCGTACGTCGTTTTCCTTGTCGCCGTCGCCGTCGGGATCGTCACGCGCGTTTAACGAGCCGGGACGCGTTATGAAATCCTGATAGTGCCGCGAGGATACCCCCGTCCGAAGGCAGTAAGCGGTTCTCAAATCCCGAGGTGAGTTCCCCGTGCGAGTGCGAGAAGCCTAGGGCCATTGATCCACCGCTGATCCGCGCGACTCGGATTCGGGTTACATAAAGGCGGGCGCGTGCACATTTTTCGATGACGTCTCTTCGTCCGCAGCGGCGGCGAGGGAAACCGGGACGCTCGTTTTTTGGAAGAAGTCGCGCGAGTGACGTACGAATGAGCGTTCGACCTTCTCGCGAAGAGACACGCGTGAATATGTTACATTTGTATTAAGAAAATAAAATAGCGAACTGAAAAGAAATTAACGTCCATTTCCACTAATGTAGATTAACTTTAATCTCGGTTTAATTTACTCTTTATCTTTTTCTAATTCTTATGTCCATTTCTATCAGTGGAGATTAATTTTAATCTCGGTTTAACTTACTCTTTATCTTTTTCTAGTTCTAATTGTAAGAATTAGAAGAAGTACTTAGAGTAAGTTAAATCAAGATCAAAGTTAATCTACATTGGTGGAAATGGACATTAGAACTACAAAAAGATAGAGTAAGTTAAACTGAGATTAAAGTTAATTTACATTGGTGGAAATGGACGTAAGAGATAGTATTTAATAAATTAAATAAATATTACAAGGGACAACGAGCTGGATGTGCGTGCTAATAATTAGTTTAATAAAGAGACAATAATATAACATAATAACAAACGTTTCGACCTCTTGTTGGGTCATCTTCAATGTTTAAAATAATAATTTAACCGCTAATCGGTTGAGACAAGAATATATAACGGTAATTTACATGAGCTAATTTAGCATTAGTTACGCTTTTTCGATTATAATTCGGAGTCGATCCTTGCATGTCGCTCCGGGTGCGCGGTGGGGAGTTTTAATAAACTCTAGAACTAGTAGAAAGATTTTTTCGTGTATTGAAAATATCTTTCTATTTCCTTATTAGGACTAGAGTTCAGAAGTGTCGCTTAATTTCTTTTTTAGTTTAAATTCTAGAATTAATAAGGAGGCAGAAAGATTTTTTTCGTGAACTAAAAATATCTTTCTGCTTTCTTATTAGTTCTGGGCTTTGAAGGTGTCTTAATTTTTTTTAGTTTAAACTTTAGAACTAATGAAGCAGAAAGATATTTTTAGTTCACGATGAAATCTTTCTACTTCCTTGTTAATTCTAGAGTTTAGAATTAATAAGGAATTAATAAAAAATTTAGAAAAATATCTCTTAATTTGTTTTCAGTTTACTATTTTATTTTCATAATATAAATGTAAAATATATTGAATATGATAGCGTAATTTAATATATTATGAATATATATATGTATATATATTACATATAAATCCATATATACATGGTGGGCCATTTTAATGAATCCACTAGAATATCTCATAGCCTTTACGTTTGAGGCAAAAACGTTTCAGACAATAGTTGTATGGTCTAAAGTGGGACAAATAATAGTAAAATCAATTTCTGAAAAAAACACGGAGGTCACCACTATCTTTTTAAATGGAATTATATGATTTTTTTTACATAATATGACTCTCCTACTTATTCGATCCGCATATAAAAGTATTAAGGTAGAATTATCTAAAAATCAATAGTTTACGAGGTATTTTATACTTCATTCTGGCATATTTTGACATAAAGTATAAAATATCTCCTAAATTATTCATTTTTTGGTAACTGTACCTTATTACTTTTATGTACAGAATAATCAGATGAATCAAATGGTGTAAAGAGGACACATAGTTAGTTGCTCTTCAAAAAGATAGTTGCAAATTGCATAATTTTTTTGAGATATCAATATCAATATATTTCAGTGTGACTTTGACCATGATTTGCTTCGGTTATACTAAATACGTTGGTCTAACTGTTTCAATTTCATATTCTCACGTTTACTTTTTATCATTTGACGCGCAAAACCATCTTATGTACGCACGATGGTGCTAGGAATCAGTATCTTGCGATTATGATGGTTTTACGTATGTATCTGCTGTATATTATTCACTTGATAAGGACCTGATGTGGGTCGAAACGTTGTGATTAATAAATCTTTGTGGCCGGTTACGTCGTTTTTTAAATAATTTTGATCAATATATTTAATATAATTTATGTATCATTTTATCACATTATTTAACGAACGCGAGTGGAAGAATAACGGAAAATATATTCAGTGAAACCTAACGATTTCCTTGATTTTCCTCGATATCATTTGCATAAAAAACATCTCAATCATCTATCCGGCTCGCGGAGTTGCGAAGTTTGCAAAAAGTGCACGTTCACTTGCTTCCAGGATTTTGAACTTTCTGCAAAACTCATCTTTGCAGAAAGTTAACGCGGCGCGAAATGAAATTTTGAATTGAATCAAAACTCGCCGAATTCCGAGGTCGCTCGACCGCGGTACCGGGCCCTAAAACGGACCCGAGGCATTCTCGAGGATACGTTAGAAAGGAGGACGTGTCCCTGAGGATCAAGGCGCCCGGTCATCCCATCTGACCCGCGACCTCGTCTCTTCTTCGCCGCCACCGCCTGTTACGTAACGGCAATTGTGTGCAGCTCTTATCAGTGCCTGCATTCCGCGCTGCCGCGCATGTATATATCTCGTGTCACCGCATGAATCGCGGGAATTCGATCGTTTGGCGAGTCACCTCGGACCATTAGCGGCGTCCCGGCTGGCCGCGGACTTGAGCGAGGTAACTGCTGAATGATGGAGCCATTTACGTTCGCTACACGGAAAAAGAAGCCGCGCGTTTGCGCACGTGTTGCACACATGTGTGCGGAATAAGCAAGGTCCCGGAATTATTGCCTTTCGCAATTACCGCGAGCAATTAGACTTTACTTCGACGCATGTATCGAGACTTCGAAGGTGCTTTGTATCGGGAGAGTTGTAACGCGTCGCAATGGAGACAATTAAATTGAGATTAGTAGTGATTTGTCCTTTTTTAAAAAAAATATATAAGTGTTCTTTATTTGAGATATATCGATATAAATCAATCAATACATACATGTATATATATATTGTATTGTTATAATGTATTGATATTATAATAATTATTAATATATCTATATTAAATATCAATATATTGATATAACAGCGTATTTAATATTAATAATTATTTATCATAATATTAATAATATTATTATTTGTAATTACGAGAATTTTATGAATACAAAAGTAAAAGAATAACGGAATATTTCAGTAAAATTTAACAGTTTGATATTCCCCGATTTGATTTATGCCATACAAATATTAACGATATCCGTCCGGTTTCAAATTGTGCATCCTGTAGTCTAGATATAATAACTTTTCAGCATTATATGAATAATAATAAGTTAGATAGTATTAGAAAAGATAGATCGATATCATACATGTCAACATTCGCATTACAAAGAAATAAGAGACGCGTTAATGCACCATCGAACATCCGGTGGGAAAAGTGGGGATTTACACACGAAGAATAGAGAAAGATATTATACATTTCAATATCCGGTATAAAATTGATTACTTAACTTTTGCAACGTGCGACGATGTCGAGTCTTTTTTGACGTAAATCAAAACTGCTAGTGAAGCCCTTTCTTCTTGTTAATAAATGCTTAGCTCAGACCGGATCCTGGGTGAATAGGGTCGATTTGCAACAAGTCTAGACCATGGGATGATCTTTTCTGGTTCCGAATTTTTTATACGTAGCTCCACGCCAGTGTATTCCGAATAAGTTCTGCTCTGAGTAAAGGCTTCTTGGGGCCTCGACTCATTCTTGTTTCTCCTTTGTCAAATCTCTGTCTCTTTCTCTCTCTCTCTCTTTCTTCATTCGTCAAGCACTCTCATAACAATAGAGAAATAGAGAGAGAGAGAAAAAGAGAGTGTATGTGTGTGTTTGTGTGTGTCGCGAGAATGACGTTAACCGCAAGAGAATTCAAAAGCTCAAGTAAAAAAAAGGAGAAAAGGAGGAAATTTGTGGCTGAGCGTATGTCATCATCGACGTTAGTAATTCCTTATCTGGAAAGTTGAAAAATAAGACGTCTCATCCGGGGAAGAACGTAAGAGCACTTGTTTATGGAATTTTATGTTCGTATCATAATAAAGTTATTAATTAAGTTAAATTATACGGTGTAATCGCTTAAAAACTATTACTTAAATCTACCGTATAATACATTCATTTATATTATTTATCTTATGTTCGTAGACTTAAGAAACTGCAATATACAGGTAACAATCGGGAAGTTGCTGTAAACTGAAAAGTTGTTATTTGTAATGAACGGACAGAATGGAAGGAATTACGCTACTCTACAGAAGAAATCCGTCATTTTTATTAGCACATGCAAAAGGAATATACATTTATGAACTTATAAAAATAATAATTATAGAAAAGAATCAATACAATTCGGTTGGTTGCACGGCTCAATGATATTTTTTCTGCAGTTTCTTCTACAATGTTTAATTCATTTTATTCTGTCCACTCATTATAAAATAATAGCACGGCATTTGGTTTCAACAACTTCCCGATTATCGTTCTGTATGTAATGCTATGTCACGTTGTGACACATGCACACGCATACACAAACCCACAGACACACATGCACATACACAACACAAAACAATATGTATCGCTGCGATAAAAATTTTCTCATGCTTTGTTTAAATATTTTTCGTTATAATATTCAATATCAAGGTATTTATATTATTTTTAGCCATGACCAAGTTATAAATAATCGGAAATAATAGCGTAGCCTTTCGATAGTAAGCATATTTTGATAAGAAAGATTTCAAATACTTAAAAAGATAAGAAAATCTCGATCCTCACAGACAATTTGAAGACTTCATTTTAAAATGCGCTGGAATATACGATCTACCAAGGTCGCGAATGAATGTGTAAAGGCGCGACGTAAATCAGGACTTTAAAAAAATGAAGTCGCGAAATCATACATACATAGATAACGTGACCGCTTTCGTGACGCTCGACATAAAAACTGAAATTACAAGAAAAAGAAGAAGCGAACACAAGAGTCGATAGATGATTCGGAGAGGTGGTAGCAAGGGGGATCGAATATTTTAATTTATTGATTTGTACGTCTGTTGCTTGTCCCCGTAAATTAAGCCTAATATCGTTGGGCGAAAGTCCAATTGTTCGAAGAAAGGCGACACTGAAAAGAAATCACACTGTTGGTTACATGCAATTATTACGCACATATTTACACGGGACGAGAGTTTGCATGGTATACATTGCTTGAACATTGTGCGGGCATATGTTTAGCTGAACGCGGCTACCGGATTTTCCTGGTCGAGATGTGGGAATTGTACGTGCGAGAAAAAAATGTACGGTAATTAAAACGATGTGTAACAGTAATGTATGTACATTAATAATTAACATATAATAAATTGTAAGACGACTTAATAATTAATAATTAAATTTTAAAATATTCGAATTAAGCATTAAACCTGAGATAGGCAAAACGTTAAATATTCAATATCAGACAAATTTGATTCGCGAAATTATCAGATAAATATGATATTAGAAACGTGATACTATGTTTTAGTATTATGTATATATATATATATGATATTAGAAACGTGATACTATGTTTTAGTATTATGTATATATATATATATATATATATATATCATAATATATATAATATAATATATATTATAATATATATAATTATATATATTGTTATATATATATTATAATATATGAAATATTATGCTATACATAGTAATTTTATAATACCTATTTTACACTTTAATAACGTTTTCTAATAGAGAATTACCCCTTGTCTACAATGCGTATTTAAGGCGTTAAGACTTAAGAAATTGACCAATCGCAATCGTTTATTCTCCTCATATACGACTGTGATTGGTCAATTTCTAAAATCTTAACGCCTTAAATACGCATTGTAGACAAGGGGTTAATAGTGGTAATAGTAAGTAATATTTTGAGAGAGAGAGGGGGAGAGGGAGAGGGAGGGAGGGAGAGGGAGAGAGAGAGAGAATTACTCACCACTATTCTTTAAGTTTCAATAATATGTAAGTTAATATATATAGATTATCTTCGTTTTAGATATAAATATAGATATATTCGATTGTAACGTTTCTTTATTTTATGTTATATTTGTCCCATTTTATCGCGATAATACCTCTGCGATCGAAATAACAACTCACGGAGTTTTAAACCATTTTATATATATATTGCCGGCCAAAAGTTTGAGACCATTCATTGAAAATATCTACTGTATGAAATGAAATCAAACTTATGTTTTATAATTTAACATATTTTTATTATTTTACTCATTGTTTTATAATAAAATAAAAAATAATATAAAATGTTTGAAAATTCTATAAAAAGTATTTTTTACAAGACGAAAGAATATTAGACAAACTTTTTTTGTCAAAATAGCCACCTTTACATTTAATCACTTTTTTACTAATTTAGCTACTATAAGTTTATTGCTTAGTTTATAATTTAACAAGAAACTTTAATTTTCTTAAATCACCAGTAAATAATTAACATGTAATAAATTGTAAGACGACTTAAATGGCCATAGATGGTATTCTATTTATTACTACGTATCAACCATACGGATTGTGATCTTCTACGAGTATTAAAAATAATAATCTTGTATATCGATGCTCGCTTTTTCCGTATCAATTTACAAAATTGATCGCGCTTTTCATCAAGTGAAAAGCGATGAGAGGCGTGTTAAATGAATCAACAATGCCTTTCTTTATCAACGCGATGGAAGAGATGCGTCGCGTTAACATAACACGATGTTCAAATTACGCCACGTTCCTTATCGATCGGTGTTGCGTCAACAATGAATTAATCTTAATTGGCTCTTGTGTAACGAGTAACGTAATGGGGAATTAAGGGAATAGGCGGAAAAATGTGATTGGAACGATTTCGAATCGGTTAGCAGCAATCCCACGTCAATTTATCGAACTCGAGAAACGCTCTGCTAGCGCTTCATATCCTTCGATACAGTTTGAAAAACTATATTTAATACATTATATAATATAATATAATTATTTTGTATACTCAAAAAATTTTTCAATGTAACATAATTATTTCCCAACTTTATAAGGAGGTAGGTACGATCGATTACTGCAAATGATCTCGGTCCCTTGTTACCTGATCTAGTAGGAGACAAACATATTTTACGTAGTGAGGGGAGACCGTTATCCCAGCTTATTGAGAAATGGCAGCTTCTTGAAAATTTTTCTGGTAAATTCGTACTAGTGTGGAATCTGAGGGTTAAAATAGCGATTAGAAGTCTAAACGATAAAATCAATAAATAGATCAAGATTAAAGCTTCTGGGTACTCGCCGCGGTTATATTGAAATCGTGACGTCAGAGGCGAGAAATGACACGCTGAGAATTCTTGTGTGCCATTTTTTAATAAAAAGATATTTGAATAAAAGGACACTTAAGAGATCACTTTAGCACACTTATAAAATTTTTCGAAAACTATCCTTTTCCCTTAACAGTTAATAAACAGCCGTAAAATGAATAAGATACGAAGCCTAGTCATGCGGTGAAACACGCGGTTTGACAACTGTCGAAAGGAATGGTAAATATGTTTTCCACGTATACTACATTCCTTGCTAATCTTAGTTTTCGGATAATTTTATAGGTTTCATAAATACGTTGCACGTAACATTACTAGCATAGAGCGAATAATTATGAAATGGCACGCAAGAATAAATTGGGTTGTCACATGTTGCTTTTCACGCCTTACAGATAATCGGTTTACTGATTTGCAAAAAAAAACAATAAGAGGCTATGGGTGCGTTCGGGGAGACGCTATTTAGCGTTATTCAGCGCTACGGACTGTTCGCGGGGCTAGATGGTAGCGCTAACAAACGCTATCATGACGTCACTAATGGTAGCGTGCTACGTCATAACTACGCGCTATCAACGCTATTCCTTCCGAGGTAGTATGATGGTAGCATTAGCGTTTGCAAGCTCCGTGTGTGAACGCTGTGAATTGCACATCACTGTCACGGCACCGATACCGATCGGCAATGATACCGATTGTCAAACGGTATCATTCATTATTCTATTATTATTCAGGTATGTAATGGACAATTGCGTGGAAATAAAGCTTCAGCAAAAATAATAATAGTAATATAATAAAATAATATTATAATAATATATTATATTAGTATTATATTATTATTATTTGATATATATTATATTATTTTTTATTTATTATAATAATATTATATAATAATAATATATTATATTATTATTATTTTGTCATATTATTTTTTGTTTATTATTATATTATTATAATATTATAATAACAATAATATTCGCTTCGAATAATGGCATACTGCGTACTACAACTTTATACAACGAATGTAATGGACTTATTACCTAATTCGAAAAAGAACACAAGAAACCGTAATGCTAACACTACACTAGTATCGTTCATGGAGCTTGCTATCACTATCGCGCTATTGGCTCCACGAACAGACCTTGGTAGCGTTTGCGTTAGTAGCGACAGTGAGCTCCCCGAACGCACCCATCAAACTCGTGCACATGCAACAGATTATAGATGGAAGTCATAATAATAAAATGTATTCTTAAAGTCAATGTTAATATAAAAACTTGATGTTGGTCACTGGTTAAAAACAACTGCATAACGATTCTTCGTTCGGTAGCGAGAATGTGTTAAGTTCCGAGTTGATGAAAATTGTCACAAGGAAAAGAAAAATTTGTCTGGTCCGAGATGACAAAACGTCTAATAAAAATGCTAAAAAATTTTTTGTGTCTGTAATAATTTCTGTAAAAGGAATAGTATTTATAAAAGCCATTATTAAATACATCGAAACGTTGTTGAGGTAAGTTAATATCGAGGGGTAAACCGCTGACCAAAATTGTGTACACCAATGCCTAGTAATGCCCAAATTGGGCATTAGTAAGTACACAAAAGTACATAAAAGTACACAAAAGTACACTAAAAATACACAATTTTTGGGCATTACTAGTGAATTTTTTATGTAATGCCTACTAATATGCCCTAGTAATGCCCACTAATGCCCCAAATCTGTACACCGCAATGCCCTCAGCGGTTTACCCCTCGGTTAATATTGTCTTAAAAGAGCAAAAAAAAACTTACGAAAGAGTCAATAGATAAAAATTGAGCAGAAAATCAGTACATGTGTCCAAAGAACGTTTAAGATAGCCTTGTTAGGTTGAGTCTTTCATATGGTTACAATACGAATGGGTCGAACCAGCAAACAGAGATAATATCTTAAAGGTGACACGTCTGTGAAGTTGGCACCACTTTTTCAAAATTCAAAGGTGACAGATTATACGAATGATATGTTTATATTATGGTGCGCTGTGTTTAGAATTCGTTGTTAGTGACATCAAGGATGCTAAAATAGGCAATGTCAAGCATTTCCGTATCTTTGTTACAATTGATACCACATTTTTTTGTTCTTTAATGTAGATCATCTCAGAGATGAGTTTATTATGAAAATTACTTTTTGAATCTAAAATTTTAACATTGTCCCAATTAAAAATATAGTTGAAATATTAAAAATATATATATTTTTATTTTTTATTTTTATATGACCACAAAAGTCAGAATTTAATCCTAGATATACAGCCAAAACAGTTAAGCATGGTGGAAGAAAATAAAAATGTGGGGTTCCTTTTTTAAGCCGGTACTATTATTGTGCATATAACTGTATGTTCGGTGATAACTGAATGCTTTGAATGACTGATCTAATTTAAAATTATTTATATGTTCCTTGAGTCTTGTTTTCAGTTACCTTTTTGTCTAACTCACATATGAAACATCACAATCTTTGCAGTGAACTTTATAAATTATGTACCTTACTGTTGGAAGTGAGATGGTTTTTATCTTTATGAGTCTTA
>NJRL01001872.1:11816-23208 GCA_003063815.1 Aphaenogaster rudis
CCCTCCTATCAACCTAAAATTCACGACCGACACATCAGAACCTGTGTCAAATTTAATCGAGCAATTTCTCCCGTTTACCTTCCCCTGAAAAACAAAAAGATTTTTACCCCCCCCCAGATTCGGCCTATAACTATATCGCGCGTCGGGACCTCCTCTCTCTTAGTCGAACCCGTCCCGGGTTCGACTAGCCCTAATTTCCCTTTCACACGGAGGTATTGGCAGGACACTCGAAGCGGAAGTGTCCCCTCGCCCCACATTGCCAGCACTCCTTTTCCCGGTTCCTACTATTCTCCCTACCCGGGCGGAAAGGCGGCTTCGCCCCGAAATCCTTCTTAATTTCCTTAACGCTCTTTTTCTCGCCCCCTTTTCTCAACGAACTCTTAACTAAATCCCTTTCCCCCATGCCAGAATACGGATTCTCCCATAAGCCTTCTCGCCGTCGCGGAAAACCTCCCTCGTGTCCACGCGGAAAACTGTTTTCCTGGATGACTTTAACGACCTTCGCCCTCTCTATAGCGGCCCTCAAAGACGTCAGCCCTTCCAACTGCAACGTCCGCTTAATGAAACTGTCGGAAAGCGCGGCGACGAACTGCGCACACGCGATCTTCTCCCGAACTTTGGGGGTACACTCCGGATACGCCAGGAGAGCCAGGCGCTCGAGATCCGCGCCCAGAGTGGACAGGTCCTCCCCAAAAGCCTGTTTCCTATTCGTAAATTGCGCGTAGAACGTCTGAGCCAAGTGGTTCTCGCCAAAACGCAATTCTAACCTGGCCTCGAGCTCTGAGTACCGAAGACTCTCGAGCTCGGTAACCCCGTCTAATACGGCTCGCGCTTTCCCTCTCAGGCTCGCTGCCAAAGCCACAACCTTCGCGGTCTCACTCCAATTATTCGCGCGCGCGATCATATTGAATTGCGACAGGAATTCGCGAAGGGGAACACTCCTGTCGTACAAATCAGGCTTCAGCCTGAAACCGAGCTCCCCGCAGAGCGAATCACGCGCGCCGCCCTCGCTATTCAGACCGGGACGCGAAAGACTATTATCGGGGGGACCTAGCTGTGTCTGTAGCGTCAGCCGCTCCTCCAGGCGTTGCAGCGCCGCATCGCGATCTTGCAGTTGTGCCCGCATCTCCGCCTCCCGTTGCTGCTGACGCCGCCGCTCTTCCCTGAGCAGCCGAAGCTCCTCGGCGAGGACTCGCAAGACCTCCGGCTCCGAAGCGGGCTCCGTGGCGGCTCTTCTCAACCTCAGCCTCTTGGCCGCCGTAGAGCTTTCCTCAGCCATTCTGTGCTTCACTGTCTTTCACTCGGATCTTTCCGTAGATCCCGGGCGAGCCCCCAAAATGTCACGATCTTCGCGCGTCTTCGCAGAAACGCGATCACCGCACTCGCTCCAGCACTACGCACTCGCGGCTCGCGCACGCGGAAAGAAAGAACGCAATGTAAAAAAAAGCAAGCGGACTCTTTATTTGCAACTTCGTACAAGAGCTGTCAAGCTTCGCGGTCGTCCGCCAAAAACAACAACGTCGTTGTCAGGGATCGCTCTTCTTTTCACTATCGATCCGCGCGATCGGCCGGCTGAAGCCCGGCCGACACCGGCGTGAAGGAGAGCAAGGGCACGGCGGCGCAACAATATCATATATTAAACTTAACGTAACCTATTTTTACTTAGTTGTAACGAAACGCCCCGATATGCGCTCGTTACGCGGCCCCGTTGCACCCCCCGAAGAAAGTCGCTAAACGCGACTTTGTTAGGTCCGCGATATTAGATAGGGAAACCGTACCGAGCGGCGAAGGCCACCGACGGCGCCCGAACACCGCCAATCGCTCTCCCCGCCGGGACACCGTTCCGTACCATATTCCGCCGCACTACCCCGAGCGTGGGGGATGATGATCGGCGGAACAATCTGAAGGCCGTCGGTGTCGCCCAAACCCTCGATTTTTACAGTATATAAACCGCGAATTTGTTACTAACAAATTACTCCTGCACAGGACTCGACTCACTTCGAGTCGAGTCCGGCGAGTCACTCCTCCGTTCCCAATGAGCCAGTATACCAGATGCGCTGAACTCACAGTTACTGTTCCGATCCGAATAATACGAGCCAAGCGAGAAAAGGTGGTCAAGCATTTTTGGTCTCCGCCAAGCGTTCTTGATAGCTTGCTCGAAATTCCGAAACATCCAGATCGATCGACGAGAAAAGGAGGTCAAGGGTTCTTGGTCTCCACCAAGCGTTCTTGGTAGTCGATCGATCGAAGATCCAAGCATACGAGCACACCGGCACGGAAGAAATTCCGGAGTCGGTGGCCCACAGCTCATCCTCAACGATAGCGGCAAGAACAAGGTGGTCAAGTGTTCTTGGTCTTCGCCGGGCGTTCTCGGCAGCCGCTATCGATCATTTACCTCCGCTCAGAACAACGAGCACGGGCGGGATTAATTATCACTCGCGAGTTACGCGAATCTTAACCGCGCCCCGCGCCGTCATTTCGCGCCACGCGTGGGCCTACCCCACGCGCCGGGGTTTCGCGAGCAGGAACCGCCCCTTTCATCGTGGCCATTAGGCCATCGATCCGCCCATCGATCGCGCCGGAATAGCGTTCCGATACCTGGCGCCCTCGCGCCAGCTACTCCGTCGCGCCGCGAAAAGCTCGCGCCAAAATATCGAACACACTTGTGTCATTACATACATACCGTTCGAACACACCTGTCCGTCCGAGCGTCATAAAGAATCACATTGTCCGTCCGAGCGAGTTATTTATCAGCGTACATTGGTCCGTCCGAGCGAACTAATTGTTAAACCTTTTCATTTGTCCGTCCGCGCGTCATCCCGTGTATAATTAGCTGCACCGTCTGCACTTGTCCGTTCGCGCGTCTCTTACCGAAATACCGCGATATTAATTTTTGTTGTAAATAATTGTACATATCCACTCTCTCGTTATTTATAATAAAGCTTCTTTTTGTTAACTCAAAATATAACAACCGCATTGGTGATTCTTTCTCGGATCTACCTTTTACCCTGATCCCGCGACGAGCTTATCCGTGCCGAGAAAGGCAGATTGTTTCATAGTGATTCTTATATTTTAATTAATATGTTTTTGTATATAATTAATATTATTATATTATATTGCTGTATTATACGATACTATGTGTGTACTCACCTGGTATTTGTAATTCTTTTCTTATAAATGATCACGAATTTTCCGCTACCGTTCGATCTTTGTATCTAGCATTTCTTTTATCATATAAATGTAGGAATTTTTCCACTATACTTATTAATTTTATGTCGCTATTCATTACTTCAAATCTATAAATAATAAAGCTACATGTTCATATGTTTATTCTTCTAAGAATAACCCTCTTTTAATTGCTTTTGTAATGTATTGTACCTACCTTTTGGACCACGTCTAATATCTTGCAAATGTATAAATTCTTTGTACATGGATCTCTCAAATTTGCGTATACTCTCGCGCTGCAGAAGCTCTTTGGTGTGAAACGCGATTCTGTCTGATACCATTCTGTCTGATTCTGTCTGATATCAGTAAATTTACGGGATAGGTTAACGGCCAAGCCGCTTGCCATCATAAACCAGACCGTCAAAATTTACGACATAAATTATCGGCTTTAAATTACCGGCATACGGTTACAGTCATCATAAACCAGCCTTAAGGGCGTACCGCTCCTCTTATCCTTGGCACGCCTCCATTAGGGCGCTCCGTCCCGCCTCTCCGGAGTAGCGCCTCCACAAGGGCGTCTCACCAACTTTCACGCACCTGTAAAAAGAGCAAAGGCGTAATTAATACATCGGATATATTTTTCTATTATTTCATAATTGACACCGGGTATAATTGATATAGTAATCTCACAATGATTGAATTACTTACCTACGAGAATTGCGTTGCAGCGACGCAATGGAGAAATCGCGACGATCTGGCAGCTTTCTCCAGACGTACCGTCTTCTGAGGCCTATCTTTACTGAAAACTTTCCGTGTAGCCTCTCGGAGATATCGCGCGCCGAATTCTACAATGCCGTGGATGCCTTCCACGCCCGGGCCGTTCTGCTCGCCGATGCTACTAATCCTGAAACAATTTATAGATTATTAGAACGACCAAAACCACGTATTATAAGCATTGCGGGATTGCGTCATTTTTGATTGAAAGTTATAAAAAGGGTTAATCCCGAAGTAGTAATTATAGATTGATATTAATATTGTCACATACGGACAAATTTAAGGCTTTATTAATTAATCGCTAAGGAATGTCATTGTTATTTAAAGGTATTGATTATTTATCGGATTGCCATTGCTACCGTGCGATGGGTGTAGCCGGAGCAATGAGAATCGAATTACATCCTGAGTAAAAACCTTCCCCCTCTTAAAAATGTATTCTATAGAAAGAAGTGATGAGAAGCTCGAGGGGAGAGTTTCTGATCACTTCTATATAAACCGATGCGCAGGACAGCGCGTTAGGCTTTGCCGTGAGCTTTTAGCCGTTTTGCTTTTAGCTTTAGCTTTTGAGGTTTAGCAAGAGTTTTAACGCTTTAGAGTCTTGAGTTTTTGAGTTAATTGCAAACGTACTTACTTTTGGGTCTAATTAGTTTTAACTCTCTTAGGAGAATTGAATTTAGATTCCGATAATTTTACTATTGTCAACTCGAACTTTAGAATAAAGATAAATTTAAACTTAATTAAAAGCAATTTGGAATCTTATCCATTCTTCATTCTAGAATTTAGATTTGGGGCGCTGACATTAGTGTAGCAAACCAAATGTTTAGAGTTTAAGACTGGAATTAGGGCGCTGACATTAGTGTAGCGAACTAACCTCTATCGCAGCTAAGAAACGTTGCAACAGAAAAATTCAGTTTTAACCTCAGCAATTAAATGCCGAAAAGAGGAGGACGCAGAGTTCAATTAAAAAGGATAAGATTCCGAATAACTCAAACTATAATTTCAAATCAAGATTCCTTTCCTCTTTTTCTAAAACTCAGAGAATTGAAAAGTCAAACTAAAAATAATAGTTTAAATCAAATTCCCAACTATAAATTAATTCCAATTCATTTTGAAACTAATTATCCAAATTATATTAATATCAATCGAAAAGATCCCCGATATAAAATTTATAAAATTCGTTATCTCTTTGGAGCCGACTAATAGCACAACCTAGTCCGGTCCCCGGGTAAATTACTTAAATGTATTGACCCAAAAACGGATAAAAACTTAACGAAACGTGACGTCAGGACGTGACAATATTAAGCATGCACAAGTAAAATTAGTGAATAAAATAATTAAATGATAATTATTAAATAAATTAAATAAATTAGATGAATTATATTAAATAAATAGTAACTATTAAATAAATAAAATGAACAAAAAGGGGAATACTTACCAGTATTGAATCCTTCACCTCCTCCTTTCTCTCTCGTTCGCTCCAATACACGTGGTCGCTCCCCGGTATCCAGCGACGCGCCTCCACCAAGCCTCTGCGCGCGTATTACCGCTCGGCCTGCGTATCCGGCTGCCGCGGCGGCGCGTCCCTACAACTCGCTCTAAAGGCCCGTCTACATAGCCCGCAACACGCCAGACGCAGCTCGCAGACGCGTACGCAAGGTGACGTTTCATCGCACGCAGCATGCACGCATTCGCAAATACGCCATACGCGACGAGTTGAACCAACTTTAACTTTCTGCGTTGCGGTAACTGCGTCGACCAATCACGGAATAAGAATAGTTTGAAAGTATAAAGAAATATCAGAGTGCCCATCGTCGTGGATCCCAGTTTAGTAACAATGAATGAATGTTCATATTGGACCTCAGAAAGGACGAGGGAAGTTATTACAATTGTGCGCAGTAATGTTGGTTTATATGCTAAGGGTGCACGAATGTTTAAAGATAAACAAGCAAAAGATTTAGCTTGGCAATGTGTTGGTGCTATGTTAAATCCTCCTTGTTCAGGTAAGAAATTTTAATTAATTTAATTTCTTTTAAGCATATATGTTTATTTTTTTTTAGATTGCCCACCTCGGGTGAGGGGGATTTATAATCAAATTTCGGTAATACAAATAGGTTAGGACGTTCTCTGACAGCTTCTCTTTCTCTCTTTCTCTGTCTCTCTAGACTGCTTACTATAATTTACATTTACTTTTATTTAGGAGATATAGTTGCAAAACGATTTAAACATCTAAGAGATACTTTCCAGAAAGAAAGAAGGTTCTTGCTAATATTCCCTCGTCAGGAGCTGGTGTACAAGATGGAAATGCGAGATATGAATCAACATGGGAGTATTATAATGATTTATTATTCCTTTCCGAACACATCAACAGTAGAACGTATGTATGGTTTTAGTATTTATATGTTTAAGGGCCAATTTCACCAACCACGGTTAACTAAACCGGCCGGTTATTCCATTGGAATTGACCAATCGCATTTGTCGTTAAGCAAAATTAACAAATGCGATTGGTCAATTCCAATGAAATAACCGGCCGGTTAAGTTAACCGTGGTTGATGAAATTGGCCCTAAATTTCTCTGAAAAAGAAAAAATGATAGTAATACATTCTTTTTTCTATATAAATATATTGAAGTAATTATAAATATACATAATTTTTTTTTATTTATATAGGACAATAAGTAATTATGGAGTACACTCTGACAGTGAATCTGCCTGTCCTGAAACACAATCAGATGACAGTCAATTTTGGACAAATGAAGCAGATTCCTGTACAAACGTTTTAAAAAGGAAAGCAAGTCAGCCGCTCATTGAAATAATACAAGAAAATCAAAGCGCAACAACCGAAAACATTGTTTATGAAGCTATTATTCCTTCTGTTCCTTTGCAATGCATGTCCTCAAGTGACAACGAGTCATGTAAGAATTTTATATTTGTTGCCGTGTGTGTTTGTTTGCTTAGTGTGTATGTATGTATATTATTTTTGCAGTACTTAGCAGCGAGTCAAACATGATTTCTTGTGAATCATCAGCTGTACTCAAATCATCAGTGCCCATTATTGAGGTCCAGGCATTACCGACAAAAATGTCCGCTTCTCAATGTGAAGCACCATTGCGTGAAAAGACATTACCGACAAAAATGTCTGCTTCTCAATGTGAAGCACCATTGCGTGAAAAGTCCCTTACTATTCGAGGAAAAGCGGTAAAATCAATATTACAGCATAAAAACCCAATATCAGATGTGACGAAGAAAGAGAAAAATGACGACATTATTAAAAATTGCATACAGCAACTTTCAAGAAGTGCAGCAGAAGTTGCTGAAAGAATAACTCGTCCTACTGAAACTAATGATAATACTGAGGAATTACATTTTCTTCAATATTTGATAAAGCACATACCAGATGATAAGAAACTGTTATGTATGTCTGATTTTTTTCGTGTCGCAGAAATATATAGGAAAGGTGCAAGTCCCAATATTACTGAAGCGGTATAAAACTGATACATATTGGCCCATATTCTAAACCTTCTTTTATCGATAAAAGTGTCTTAAATGTGGCTTTTCAGCCAACCAGGTGGCTTCTAAGCCTCTTTTAGAAGCACTTTTATCAATAAAAGAGGGTTCAGAATACGGGCCAAAGTCTATTAACTTTATATTTTACTACTTTTGTTCTGTATGTTTAAACATTTCAAAGTTCATGATTTTAAGTTGTAGATTTTATTTTCACAGATTAAATTCAAAGATAAATATTTTATTTCTGTTAAAAATATAATATTTTTTATTTAAAATTGAGCTCTCCCCACCGCTACGATCAGTATTACTAATACTACGTTTACGCGAGGCGTTACTTCTGTAGTATAATAGCTGTATATAAATCAGTAGTTTGTTTTATTTTATGTAATATTTGATTGTACAAATAAAAAAGAGAAGAAAATAATACAATTGTTGCTTTCTCCCTGCTTTAAAGTATAGGATGCTTTTGTTATAAGATTATATTTTGTAAGATTATATATTTTATTCTTATAGAGTACATTTTCATTATAATATATTATATAACATTGTAATATTAAGAATTATTTAAAATCAAGCCTCTAAATGCAGATCTGTACTGCCAAGGAGCTTCTTGTTCACCGAGTGGAGATACAAAATAATCCCTTAGTACATCTCTCTGTCGTGTAGCATTTGTACGAGCATTATTGGCACCTATTCGTGTTACATCCTGAAAAGCACCTAACCCTGTTTGGTTACGCCAAGTACCTAAAATTTCGTCGTGATCAAGAGTCTCATGGTCAATCAAATCATGTGGGCAATACGCTCTTGCATACGGCATTGCATGCTGCTCTTCTGCAGTCATGATAAAATTGTGCAAGCAAACTAATGCTTTAATTATGTGAATAGCATTGTCGGGAGTGCAACATATAGTTCTCGTTAATATTTGCCAACGGGAAACCAATATCCCAAATGTATTTTCAATAACTCTTCTGGCTCTAGATAAGCGATAATTAAAAACTCGCTCTGCATCTCCCAAGTCCTTTCTGTTATACGGTCGCAGTAAATATAGTTTTAATGGGAAGGCCTCATCGCCTACGAATACATGATGTACCGGAATATTCGAATGTGGTAAATTCTTAGGCGGAGGGAGATCAATATATCCACGTTCAAGATCTGTTCCAAATTTGGACCTACCCCATACACCACCATCACTTATAGATCCTGCAAAAGTGAAAAATCATAATTGTATGAAATTCTTTCAAATGTTAGCAAAGGTAAAGAAAAAAATGACTTACCGTATTGACCAATGTCGACCCAAGTAAATTTAAATCGAGCATCACAAATTCCCATAAGAACAATGCTAAAATATTGTTTATAATTAAAATATTCTGAGCCAGAGTTTGGAGGGCAACGTATTTTAATATGTTTCCCGTCTACCGCTCCAACACAATTAGGAAATTGCCACTTAGAATAAAACTCCTCAGACACTTTGATCCATTTATCTCGATTCATATCCGGGAGATACGTAGGATGAAGTGCGCTCCATATAGTCCCGCATACCTCCGGAATAATTTTATAAGCTGTGGATCTTCCTACCCGGTAGTCCCACGATTGTGTTCGCACAGCATTCCCATGAGCAAGATAACTTTTTAAAAAATCGCAATTGACGTAATTAATATTTATATAATTATAATTTATATAATTAATGTATAATGTGCAAAACTTGATAATATTTCATAAATGCACTTACGACAGTGTTAAAGCAACACGTAAACCAGCAGGTAACGGTTTTCTTATGCAATTTTGAGCATTTGGCAAGAATGGTGACGCAAGTTCAACTAACTGTTCGAACTTATGCGGCCACATACGAGTAAATTCGTAAAATTCTTCGTGGTCATGATCCTTCATGTACGCGAATATTGTATCGTAGTGTCCTTCTTTCTGCCGAGTCCGATTAATCGGTCGAACCCACCATCGTCTTTCTTTCTTCTTTGTTACGAGCTGTGACAAACTTAATGCTGTTGTATTTAATGTCAAGAACAAAAAAAGCAATTTATTATGGTCTTGACAGCTTAGATCCATTTTTTCACGTAACACGGTTAGTGAACGGTTCACCAACAAAACAAACTTTCTGTGTTGGTTGCGTGGCGCCTTGCGGTAATGTAGACAACAGCCTTGCTACGTGATTTTCATTTTGCGAATACGTTGTGCGTTTTCTCTGCGTTTGCGAACTGCGTCTGGCGTGTCGCGGGCTATGTAGACGGGCCTTAAACCGCTCCCCGCGCTCCAACGAGGTCAGGGACGTCACAATAGGTGGACAGCGACGGGATACCCAAAACCGGGACGTCACACCGGTCCGAAGCGGCAGATACGGAAGTAGTTGTTTTTTTAGGCGACGAGCGAAGTCTGGATTAAAACACGCGTTGATTATGGTTCCAGTTTTAGATTTGTCGCTGATCTCCTGCGCCTTACTGTAGATCATATTCGTCCACGTGTTCCAATCAGAAGCAACGGAGTCATTCTCTGGATCGTCACTGTCGCTATCCGGATCTTCACTGTCTTCTTCAGGAATCTTATTTTCTTCCTCCAAAGTAACTCCCTGTATAGTATTATTGAGGGTTTGCACACAAATATCAGCGGGCACAGGTACCCCGTCGTGTGTACTTCCGATAAATTCGCTTAAAGAGACTGCGAGCACTGATTCAAGAAAATGTTTTAACGTCTCGAAATCATGCATCTGGCAAGCTTGCGAGATACAACGTAAATACAATCGTCGCGCCGCAACAACTTTCGTTTTCAGGCATTTCCACCGGGATATCATGGCGATCAAGTGACTGACATCGAGCCTCAGATATGACGCTGGTATTACGGAAGAACCTTTTACAACAGCATTATAGCAAATTTGTAAATAATTTGGCAAATCGCTGCATCTTCCGAATATTTCCGCCACAGCGTTCACTAAAGCGCGCCCGAAATCGCACACGACTATAGGGGGATGGGGCACACCTTTCGACAGAATTAATCGTAAAAAATGCGCTATCTGAAAGGATCTTTGATCAGCCGACATCATCTGAAAGACTGGTACACTGCCTTCTTTAGTCACTAGCACACATTGGTATAAAAACACGTGCGGGTCGTGTTTCGAATCTCGTTTCGATATACCTCCCGTTGCATCGAGAGTCATGATGGCGTTCGAATCTTTTTTACACCGGGCCACATAGATTTGTTGTTGTTCCGGTGTCCAATATATACAGTTAAACTTCAACAAACCTATGTTATGTATAGATCCGGCGTATTTTCCGTACTTGGCTTGGTGGAACAGATTTGTTGGAGGATTTGCGAATTGCAACCCGTGAATTTTAAGCAATTGCTGTTCTTTTGCTTTCCATAGAACAGCAGCACTTGCTCGTGTGAAGATGGGGATGAATATTTTCCATATAGCATGAAGAAATCACGTCCACATATTTCATCGGCGTAGTTTTCAACTCACCGGTTATTTTGCCTTTGCACTCCGTGCAGTAACCAATGAATCTGGCGTATGATCTGGCAGATGCAGATGGGGTTACTAAATTGTTTTTAAATGAAAACACGCAGTCTACTCCACTATGCTGTTGGTATATTCTTTCGGCGATTACATCGGCCCATCCATCTTTTAACTTCCAGTAGATTTGTCCACAGGAAAGTTTTTTTTGCGGGCTAATTTTAAGCCATTGTTTTGGCGAGAGAAACAATCTTATTTTTTTCGAATGTACATGCACTGTTGGATTGGAACTTGTGTCTCTACTTAAATCAGAAGCGAAAGAACTACAGCTAATGCTGTGTTTTTTGTTCTGCTCAGTAAGTAGGGAAATAGGGCCGGTTCTAACGCAGGAGCTCTGAAGGGGGTAGAGGGGAAGGGGGACCCGCGGCACGGGGTACTCCATGCCCGATGGGAGCGGGGTCCGCGGGGCAAGGGAGGGGGAAATGCGTCAC
>NJRL01001876.1:20051-33811 GCA_003063815.1 Aphaenogaster rudis
CACGCACACGCGCGCGCGCGCGAGTGTAATATAAGAATATTAATTAATTTCTATCAACTATTTTTCTTTCTTTTTTTGCAAAATAAAAAATTCAACTCACTTGACTCTCTTCATCGCTTTCAATGGGTCGCAAGTATTTTCCAATCAGATCTTTCCAAAATTCCTCCTCATCGTTTGACAGAAAATCTACTACACCTCTTCGCAGTCTTTCATCTTGAAGCCAGTAAGGGCTAATGAGGAAACTAGATTGATCCTGGCTTGAAGTTGCTGACACTTGCGTCAGAACATCGCTTTCGTCGTCATCGACGTCCTTATAGATCACATTTTCTTTATCACTTTTATCGGTTATGTGTTGTAACTCGATTCCTTCATGCATTTCCTCTTCTATTGTTTCTTCCATCGTAAAATATGGTCTTGGATATATATTAGCATTAGAAGATGATTGGGCAATATTGTTGACTTCCATGTTTTCTGTATGTAATCTGTATGTAATTATCAATAATTATATCTGTGTTGTAGAATACAAATCTTAAGAATGAGATAAAACAAATAATTATTTATATAATGAGTGCAATAATGACTCTCAATGACTGAATTATGTAATGATTGTAAATAATAAGTCCGTCAAACCTGTCCAGTAAATTCAGACGTTTGTTTATTTGTTGTAAGGACTCGTTGATTTCATTCAACCGCTTTTCTTCATAACTAATTCCTGAATGAATGCAGCAGACGCATTTGAAAAAATCTCCCAAGGAAAATTCCAATGTGCCTTTTTCATTCTTGTCTTGCTTATTTCTTTTTCCTATCATGAATCCAGATAGATTGCTGATTGCTGCGGATCTCTGCTCATCTTGAGGAATCTTTTTTTATTGTAATTATAACACATTATATATTATTTTTTAAAATATTTTTACCATATTTCGCGCGCGCGTGTGCGTGTGTTACACGCGGGCACATAAGGAGGCAAAATATGTTGAAAAAGTAATCAAAGTAATTTGACAACTATTTTCCACTGTATATTTATAGTTTGTACCTTTAAATTTGATCAGAATTAAAATAAAATTAAAAAATAGTAGACTTACAACACTCGGTTTCTTCGAATCACGTGTGCCCCATGTGACATTATGCACATTGAAGACGGAGAAGATGATCAATAACATGTACATGGATGGCACAGTAATATAATAAATAACACCGCACAATAGACAAGTCGCTTCCTGAGGATGTAACAAACCAGCTACTGTCATTTGGCACGCAACGATGAAGAAGAGAAGGCTACTGGGTGCGAGCCATCCATCTTCGGCGATTTGCAGCATAATTCCTACCAGGACGACTACCATCACTAGGCCATATATGGCGCTGATAATCTCGGCTACTAATAACTGCAAACCCATGCCAATAATATAGTACTCTTGATCTAGGTGATGTTGCAACATACAATATAACTGTTTGTTCAACAATCATTGATTTATCTTGTACTATCATGGAAAGTACCTTAGTCATTAAATCTAATGGTTTTGGCTGCATTTTCTCTTATTCTCTTTATATTTGAAGTAAAATTGACATAATACAACAAGCGATCTCATGTAAAATCCATTTATAGGAAAGAGAAATGAGTTAAAAAGAATTAATGGAAGTTCAATTTGCGAAACCATTTATAATCTCGTTTATTTTTTATAATCCATTCACTGACCATATAAATCTTTCCCTCTCAAATTCAGAATTTCTATTACTTTTTCAAAGTAAGATACTATTCAAGTTCCATACCTGCATGCGCTCCTTGCAGATGAAGCAAACTCCGACGAACACGCCAATTGGGATTAGATTGTACCAGAAACTAGTCCAATTGTCGATATGAAACGCGGCAACGAACGCGCCAACCAGCATTAAAAATATTGTACCTGGTCCCAGGATTGTACTCCCTTTAAAAACAATAAATAGTATTTAATGATTTAATAGATAATTAAAATGTTATTACTAAGTACATACCCATTAGAATCCACTGATAAGCAATGTATAGCCACGAGATATCGTTATTCACCTTCCTCGTCTCTTTAGCAGTCATCAGCAAGTCAAAAATATTTGCGACAGTCGAGGGAATCCATCTGCGTCGTTGTATGTAGAAATCTTTAAAGAATTCTGGTGCGTGTGTATACGCATCACTCGCAGCCGAGTATTCGACCTGATAAAAACGAATTCATCCTAAAACTAACTATATTCTTATATAAGCGGATTACACACTGATTCTGACAGATTCAGCTGAATATTTTTATACATAGGGGAAATTCCCCAAATATGGACCACCATAAGGTTTTTTTGAAATAAATTTTTATTAAATACTATATAATCAGCCTCGTTTATTTTAATCAGTCATAACTATTAAGTAACACAAAACATGAAATTTTCTTCACAAAGAAACAAAAAACCAAACAAAAACGATTTTTTTCTCAAATGTCATAAAATTCGAAATTTGAAAACAGGTATTATAATATATGGACCGCCTGGTTTTATTATTGTTTGCCATTTGGACTCTGGTCCAAATGGCAAACAATAATTTTAATTTAAAAAACATTACGAAAATGATTGGTAAGAATCCTATCATTTTGAAATATTAAACTTATTAATGCTAACATGAAATAATACTGTTGTATTAAAAGCTTACGAAACTTACACCGAAAATTTACATCAAGTACCTACGGACAAAATCACTAAAGACCGCCACTTACACATGCGTGCGAGCAACTTCGCTGCGACCGACTGACGGGATGACGGCGGTGCGAAGTATCGTCTGCGATCAGTTTCATTTTGTTAGCTACAGTAGGTTTTTAAAAACAACGGTAGTCCATATTATCCGACCGGTCCATATTTGAGGAATTTCCTCTAACACAAGTAAAAATATACAATCTTCAACAAATTTCTTTTTCCAAGAGAATGACCAGATACCTATCGTAAAAAATATGATTATAAAACTAAAATTCAAGTCTACTTGTTAAATTATAAAATACAAATGTTTAAATTCATAGAAGTTCCGAAGAATGCTAATGATTTAAAATTTTTACCATCTTTTAGTCTCTCATGAGTGATCTTTAGTCTTTTATGGGGGGGGGGGATCTTTGAAATATAATATCAAATCAAGTATCAAATTGTTATTTGTTCAGAAAAAGATCTGAACAATACATAAGAAATAAATAATATCTAAATATATATAAAAAATAAATAAAACTTTATATCAATCACAAGGAAAATCAATCAGATGTTGTTGCACGAGTTTGAGATGCGACAGCGATTATCTGGAATCACAAGCAGGCAAATTATTCCGATTCAATATGGTTCTTTTAAAAATTGAATGTTCTGCTACATACGTACATACATACATATACATCTAATACACACATCTAAATTGATTAATTAGTTTGACATATTATACAGTGTATTAAGCTATATTAATATTAAAATACTTCTCTCAATTTTGAAAATCAATATTTTGGAAACTATATTACTCTCTCTTTAGTCAGGATTTAAATCTATGAAAAATCTTTGCTTTTAATATAGTGCTTGCTAATATATTATGGATCATGGTATTATTCTAAACAGTTCAGGATGACTTACCCGAGAACCCACTTGGAGAAGCAATGTGCAGAGCCATCGATCTTCACCTTGGTCGTATTGAATGTAATGCCTAGCTTCGGTAGACTTGGTAGCATATTTCGCCATCACGTTGGGTTGCTGTAACGCTTTTGCCCTAAAGAGTGAAAAACAGCCAGGACTGCACAGAACACAACCGATCGTATGTTCTGTAGATTTCTGCAACCAGTGACCAATAGCGTACTCGAATTTTTGAAACCAAACCATTGGACCTACAGTAATGAACAGTAAAGCGCTTGAAAGTCTAAAACAAAGCGATCTCTTTATTATACACGAAAATTCTGTATATTAGAAAACCGTACGAAACCTAAAGTCTCAAGCTATTTGTTTAATAATAAACAATACAACTTTTCTTCATCTATTTCTTCGCCTGTCGATTGTTATAAAAAACTAATACTCTGATTTCTCAAATCCTAATCACAGTTAACGATAACTATAGCTATAACGTTCTTTCTATCGTTTTAAAAAAAATATTTAACATTAATTTGTCGCAACCTACATACCTGATCCGACCGGATGTATTCGACCACACGCAGCACCAAGGTCTCTATCTTTTTTCATCAGATCCACCAGAACTTTAACAGCGGCCGGTCGAAAGTCGATATCTCCGTCCAATGTAAGAATGTATGTATTCTCGGCAATAGTCTCTTTCCGATCTGTGTCGATCGGTAATCCCATTAGACGATAGCCGAGAAGATAATACATATACATGACCTCAAAGAATTAAACAAAATGTTTCTCGGATTCTCTTTCAAATCATAACAATTAAATTTCTCTTTAATAAAAATATCTTTGATAAAAAACAATATATATTTACTTATTCTCAAATGCATTACATATATACGCGCGAGTGTGTGCGCACATTTTCATCAAATTTTTATTAGAGAAAAATGTATGTTTATTTCTCATACTTGACTCCACCGTTTCCTGTGTCTAATCTTGTTTTTATCCTTCAGGTGAACTATCAATTTCGTTTTCCCCGGCAACATCCACATAAGACGACCCCCATAAGGCGTCGGATATTTAGTAGGCGGTGAAGAACGCATGCACAAGTTCTCCACATTTTTTTGGACCGTCTCCACCAGCGTAATTACATATTGATTGACTTGCGTCTCATTTTCATCGTGATTGCATAAACCAATGCAGCCGTGCATGCAGCAGAATGCATCGTCGAAGAAAATATGCGCTGATATGAAAAGCGTACATACAACATTCATTTAACAAACATATGTCATAATTTTCTTATGCTTATTCATTCAGAAAAATTTTCGAAAATATATGTAGAACTAGTTCTCTTTTGGAAATAGAAATAGAAATAGTCGATATACATATAAATATCTAACAAGATCGACGTCTGAAAAATATTATGGATTCGAATATTACGGATAGTTTTCAGATGGAGAGAATACACTAAACCGCGCGTCACACAATGATTAAATTTTAATTTCCTTCATTCGAAAGATACTTCATTCGTTATAATTTTTTAAAAGGTAAATCTTGTTAATTACTCATGCAGAGTATATCTCGATAAAAAGGAAAATTCGTGATTTATAATTTGTAATTTATTATGAGATAGTCTCGTTTAATCTTTTAGTTATATAACTGTCTGTGATAATGGACTTACTTTCCAGTTCGTAATAGTCCTCGATGTGAACTTTGTAATATTTCTGCGTGACGTGTATCGCACACTGATCCTTGTCCAATCGAAGAATACTACCTACCAAATGATTCATCTCGTTCTTCTCTTCGTGCCACATTGTGGCGCACGCATAGATTCTCGTGACTCGATCTTTACGTTTATTGACTGCCGTATCCGGGTCATCTTTGTCAAAATCTTGTTCAATTCTTCCAATGTCTAAGCTAATATCGGTAGCTTCGAGTCTTAGATCGCCATTCTGAAAATCCAATTGATTATAATAATAAATGTAATTGCGACAATAAATAAACAAGATAAGAGTCGTTTAACTCTTTACTGAAAGTCGAGCATCTTTGTCTTGCTCCTCGTGCTCCTCTTCATCGGTATTTTCATTCTGCGTCCTTCTATTTAAGGCTAAACATTGGTCAATCATAAGAGAATCGTAAGTGATCGTGGAGAAGATCCTTTCCGCTAGTGCCAGTCTTTCGTTTTCGGTGGTCCACAGGTGCATCGTGATCCATATTTGTGACATCAGCCATATCAGCCAGAGCCAAATGTACCAACGAGAAAGAAATTCGTTCCAATTTCCAAATAGGAATTCCTCGAAGAAAAGATAGTCCAGGGTGATGTCGTGAAAGGCACAGATGTCCTTGTTTCTGGCGGCGCACAATGTCACGATCGAACACACCGCTCCCAGGCTAGCCAAATTTGTTGGAAGCGCGAAACCAAACTTGTGCATATGGGTTCTGTAGGCGAATTTGCCTGAAAATGTCCAAGAGATTAAAAGCGCTCTTAAACTTGCACGAGGAAAAATGCAAGATTTTAAAAGATCCAAATTATCCACTCGATAAGCCAAAGATACAGTATAGATCAAGGTAATAAGTCAGTCAGAAAATTTTTAAATTTAATTCTCCCACACAATGCAAACGTTTAAAAGACACGACGTTGTGCGAAAACAGAGATAAAAAGGGGTAAAAGACAGATAAAAGACCCGACTCGCATCATCCAACGGTTCTTCAAACATCTCTTTTAAATATCGCTTAATTACAATTAATACTTTCGGACTTTTGCGCGCGCGCGGATTTGCACGAGGCTTCCCGCTCCCATCTTATACAGGATGTTTCCTAAGTAAGTACACAAACTTGAAGGGGATATTCCTTGGCTTATTTTAAAAAGAAAAGGTCCTATAAACATATGTCCTAAACTGCTTCGTTTTAAAAATACAAGGTGTCAAAGTTGTGCAAAATAAAAAATGAAAATTTTTTTAAAGATATTTTATTCAAATTTGGTATGCGTTCCACATATGTGATATTAAGAACTATTTTCCAGTACCGATGAAACATTTTTAGATTCACCAGGGGCGCGTGCGTATGGGTAATCATATAAAATTTTTTAATAAAATAATGATACGCCACTGTTTTTTTCCAAATTGAACAATTTTTTTAAATTCCAAAACAATTTAAAAAAAAAATTAAAGAAATTTTCATTTTATTTTGCACAACTTTGACACCCTGTATTTTTAAAACGAAGCAGTTTACCACACATGTTTATAAGATCTTTTTTTCTTAAAATAAGCCAAGGCGAATATCCCCTTCAAATTTGTCTACTTACTTAGGAAACACCCTGTGTATATATATATATATATGTGTTATATACACCTTAAGGTGATTTTTAATGTATAAATCGTAACGTATGTATATCTATATCTATACGTGTACATTTGGCTATCTCGACTTACAAGACTGATACATCGTCATGGCGGCAAGAGCTTGAATCGCAAAGATATAAAGGGGTATAGAGCTAAATTTCGGTGAGAAGAAGCTTTTGGCATCTATCCCTTCGCATGCGTTAATAACAAAAGCACCCGCGATGAAAATGAATATCCTCCAAAGGGAGACATATCCTTGTACGACATGCTGACCTGGTTGAAGATCTTCTTTCGCACGGGATAAGAATCGCACCAGACCTGTTTTAAGCATTGAAAGATGGCGTTTTATCTTTTCGCTATTCGGAGAACTCTATATAGCATTTTGTATTTAATTGTATAAAGCCAATCGGTGTAAAAAATCGCATACGAAATTCCGATTGTAATATCCTTCGCAAACTAAATAAACTAAATTGATTTTCAATAAAAATACGCGCGATAAAAAAGTCTTTGAGAATACATTTATCGAGATTACAAGATATAAAAATCCTCCTTTACCTCTCTCTCTCTCTCTCTCTCTCTCGCGCGCGCGCTCCTGTTTTTCTCTATTTTTACCTTTTTACTTTTTTAAGGCGGCATTTGAAATTATTTACGATCTACGTGATCGATACGTACCAACGTTGCTGTGAGACGACACAAAATTGCTCCACCAGCGACTTGAACACAACGCGAGAGCAACGGGAGAAACCCATATCAATGTTGCGTCGACATCACGCTCGATATTAACGATCAAGGGCCACAACATTCCGCTGACTTGGACCATCAACGCCATTGCGTCCAAAACTTTTAGCAATCTTAATCTGCTTGTCGATATATTCCGGTCCTCTTTATTTCGCGAAAGTAAATCTATTAAATATTAATGACCATTGGAATTTATATAACAAGTGGATTCGTATAATGGAAATAAAAGTCTCTATTTCCGGTCGCTTTGAATTGAGCTTTGAGTCGGTCAATTATAAGCGTAGTGATATGTAAAAGGCAAGTTAAAGTGAATTGAAATTGCTTTAAACTTAAGAAATTACGAGAAGAAACATGACTACCCACACAACACAAAACTCAACAGAAACGTTTCAAAGTTTCAGAAACGTTTCTGAAACATTTCTGAAACTTTGAAACGTTTCTGTTGAGTTTTGTGCTGTGTGGGTATTGACTGCCATTGAAATTGGCGCTAATTAAAGGCCCATCGATTTTCATGAGCCTTCTTGTAAATTAATTATGTGCACTTACTCAACAATCCTGGTACAAAACATAGACAACAGAAAATGGCGGCGCCCTGCACCGTACCGACCTCCGGTAGAATGATAAAAGTTAACAACAATAAACCGATCGTGTGGAGCGTGTCGATCAGGATCATGAGCAAAATGTTTCGTTTCTTTGGCATCTTCGGTTTTCTTTTGAATAGATAGTGCCACAAGGTGTTTAACACCCCGATGCATTCCGGCACGAGAAATATGAAAATCAAACACCACGTCCATTTTACACGGTTATCCTCCTGTGTATGTTCGGTAGAAAATTCACGTTCCTCTAGTTCTAAGAAATCCAGTAGTTTTGTGTGTCAAAGAATATGTATGTATACATATATGCGAAATAAGATAAGAAAGGGTTTACCCCTTTCGGGTAACGTAACTAATGGCGAAACGTGATAGGATTTTTGACCAACACGATTCCAATAGCGTGATAAATAAGCGATAAGATAATCTTCAAAATAATGTCTCTTATTGTTGGATCAATAAAAAATGTAAACTATCTTTTCCGCCACTTTCAACTTGACCCAGCAGGATACGTATTTAATCACATTTCAATTACAAATGTCAACTCTTATACCTCTCTTCGGAATTCAACTTTCATTTAATTTAATTTTCCAATGAGATTATGATTTAAGTTTTTAGTCAAACTTTGACAGTCACCCGAAATCAGGGATTTGACCTTAGCATTTCATAGGTGCACAATTTATCTGTACAAAAAAAGTCTGACCATTAAAATTTCAAAACCTTTACGTCCATTTCCACCAATGTAGATTAACTATAATCTCGGGGGTTTAACTTACTCTTTATCTTTTTCTAATTCGTAAAACTAGAAAAAGATAAAGAGTAAGTTAAACCCAGATTAAAGTTAATCGACATTGATGGAAATAGACGTTAGACTGCCACATTTGAACAATTTCGCACTTTAGAATATCAAAAAGTGCAAATAATTGTAATTTCTGAGTTGTTTTTTTGACATAGTTGTCCTAAATTAAAATCTTACCTAGATTACGATTACAAGAGGGCAACAATTGATTTTTCCGTAGCTGCGCGGTGGTCAATAGAACAGCTAATTTAGCTGCGATACCGCTGCACAAAACGATAGTAAATAGCAATCCATAAATAAACACCTTTAGGATCCAAATGACGATCTCGAAGAATCTGTTATTTCGCATAGATCCACTTTCTGGTGGAGGAGGAAGACATTCAAACACATCCCATGGTGGAACGTCCTGCGAACTGAAAGCCATGTAATCTGATTGTGTGAGCTCAGCATTTTCCAGCAGTAATTTCAGCACTTGCTATTTGCTTACTCTATTATCTCATCCTTTATATGTTTCCTGTTTTATACCTTCCTACAGTTTTTACAGTTTTATTCCTTCTTCTTTTCCCCGATATACATTTGTTCATTTTGCCAAAAAAGCCATTCAATTTCACAGAAATAAGATTCGTTTTAATTCATCTGCTCTTTATGATAGATCATAAAGTTAACGCGCGCCGCACAAATCAATTCAAGAAAAGATATTGTGCTATATCTTTGCACAATGCAGTGACTTTATGTACGGAATATACATAATTGAAAGTCTTTCTCTCTCTCTCTCTCTCTCTCTCTCTCTCTCTCTCTCTCTCTCTCTCTCTCTCTCTCTTTCTCTCTCAATAAATAAACCATAACTTTAGATAGTAAAACGAAAATGTAAAAATAAAATTAACATACACTTTAACAATGTTGAAAAGTAAAACAATTTTCAATAACACATTAAATTTTCCTATACAAATCTGCCAAGTATTGTAGTTTTCTTGCCGAGCTATCATCTTTATGTTCGTTTCTTAATCTAAATTCATTATAATTCATCCTATTTTTCACTTATTTTTAGATAGGTGTTTCAAACAATGTCGAAAGTTGTAATTTTCCAAACGCATACCTCTCTTCTTCAGTTTCGTCGAATTCAGAGCTACTGTCGTCATGATAATTGTCGAAGACACTGATTCTCGGTTCATTTCCTCGATTTATCGGCAACATGGTTGCGAATCTCGCGACAGCGAGCTTACTATCGCGATCACCGCCGAAATTGATATATTATGTCCGCGGTACAATTTTTAAATGCGTCATCGATCGACAAAGTATTATCATTGGTACCACGATAAGGCCAGATAAGATTTATAATTGGAACCAATTCGGCAAGTCAAGTACCGACCGGATTACTTCCAGCTATGCTCGCCACTTAAATATGCTGTAGTTATGGTGCACAGCCGAATAGTTGTGAATGGGCAACGTCGATAGGATTCTATATTACATAAATTTCTGAAGCGAGGAAAATGTTTTTAAAATATATATTTATAAATATTAATGTAGAGGAATGTTCTCTAGAACCGTATATTTTTCCATTATTTAATGTTCCATAGGTAACATACATAAATATCCAAGCTTCACTTCATTAACGTTATCTTTAGGAAGAACCGATAACTTTTATCGTATTACATAATATTGCAGAGAACAAAAAAATAACATTTGCATATATGATATGACTATATGCTGAAAACCAAAGAGTAAGAAAATAGTACATCTCTAATATATACCCCATCTCAACTTTTCGCACTGATCATGTAGATACATTTACTTTGTGATGCCAATGACACCACAGGCAAGACGAGCGCCAGCATTGCCGGTTGTTTTTGACAGCTCATGGCCACCCTGGCCCAAATCATCAGGATCAGCATGGACCTAAAATTTGAAAAAACGTTTGGAAGAGACAGATAGAAACAAAACAAACGGCAAAAACAAGTAAGAAATTCTTTAACTACTTAACAATATGTTAAAAAATTTTCATTTATTTTACAATTAAGTATATAAATTAACTATCCAAACATCTCCGATAAAGTCACTAGCATTCACTTTATAATTATGTCTTACAATTATGTCTTACATATTAAATACGTATGTCTCTCTCTTACGTATCTATAACATACTAAATAAACGCACAAATTACACTTTTATAAAGTTATTAATGTTAAGACATTAATAAGAATGTCCTTGAAATGGTTCGTGCATTACAATCTGATAAAGTACAAATTAAATAAGATCTATAAATGTCCATTTCCACCAACGTAGATTAACTTTAAAGAACTAGAAAAAGATAAAGAGTAAGTTAAACCCGAGATTAAAGTTAATCTACGTTGGTGGAAATGGATGTAAGTCTAATATATACCACAAGAGTTCGTCCAATGACACTGTGCGGTCCGCTGAGCTGAATCATAGAGTCGGCGATGTTAACTTTTGCAACGCCATCAGTACCGGCTTCCACGTTTCCTAAATCTCCAACATGGCGTACATCATGATCCGGACCACCATGAACTTTTCCCAATGGATTGAAATGGGCACCTGCACTCGTGCAACCTATAAAAACATAAAGGAAACAATAGTTATTTGTGTAACAAGTGCGGGAAGTTGACAATTGGACACGAGCGCGGAGAAGGCGAATGCGATCACTCGCACGAGTTTACAATTGTCAACTCGCACGTGTAACACACACTATTTTATATTACACGTGCGTGGAAAGTGGCCCATTACGCGCGTTTCTTGAAACGAAACGCGCGGAATGGGCATTTTCCACGCACATGTTATATAAAGTATTATTTTATGTTTACAGCTTGTATTTAAAAATAGTACAACAAAAATAGTTTTAATTTGTGCTATGTTTTCTTTCAGTTATACATTTCAAATTAAAATTTTTTCTTCTCGCAAAATATAGGAATATTTTAATAACTTGTATAAATTATTAAAATAAAACATTGAAATAAATATTATATAAATTATTATTTAAATTAATAAATTATTGAAAATAAAGATTTTTTAGTAAATTAAGTTTTAGTACTATTACGTTAAGACATGTTTCATTCAATATTAAGCAAGTCAACTTGTTAAAATCTTTCGATTATAATGTTAAATAAATGCATCATACTTGAATATATGACAGTATCAAAAGTTAAAAGATTGCAACAAATAAGAAAAATGAAGAAAAAAGAAGTTGAAATTTATTAAAAATCTATAACCAGAAGAAAATACAAAAATACTGAGATATTATATACATATATATATATATATATACACATATATGTCTATCTTCTGTTCCCTGTTCTCATTTGCGACAAGTAAACAGATATCCATATCACATATATTCTTTCTCAATTACCTTGTTATCAGCTTTACAGAAGTCGAAAATAACACAAGTTTTATAGAAACGATACAATTCACAATTTTAATCAACTTTTGTACTTTTACAAATCTTAAGTTTTAAATCACAAACCAAATCTTTGGAGAAACTACAGAGGTGTCTACAATGAGATTTTAAGTCGTAAGACTTAACATATCGACCAATCACAATCAAAATTGCGGTCTTACTTTTAGAATGCTCAACTGTGATTGGTCGATATGTTAAGTCTTACGACTTAAAATCTCATTTTAGACACCGCTTACTAGATTACAGATTCAAAGATTTATAAATTGGATTGAAAATTTATTTTAAATTACGTAATGTCCGAGTTAGGTCATAAATAATGCGACATTGGAATATTCTCATTAGATCTGACGCAAACGTACCATTGGTGTTATCGCCAAATTCATGAACGTGAAAACCATGCAGACCTTTTTGCAAGCCGGAAACCTGTCCAGTCACCTTTACCGCATTTGAACCTTCCTGCAATGCAAATTGCGCTCTTACTATAGTAAGAAGAAAAATAAATTTCATAGGGAATCAGAGAAAAGTTAACAGTTAATTGTTAAACGTCGTCAAATTAAATTTCTTATGAGAATATGCTGTTTCGACAAATTAGAGGATGTGAAATTATCTCTCGCGGAACGATTCAGGCACTCCCATGTATATATATATATATATATATATATATATATAGATAGATAGATAAGATGTAGGATGTATCAAGCAAAAAGTATTATCGTATCATTAGACAAACAAGCTCTCTTAAGCTTGCGGTTTAAGAAATGTAAGCAGATATTTTTTGGCAAAATACGAGATTGATCTAGAGATTTCCATGAAATTGCCACGCTTACGCAGATCGCAGCGAGGAAATTAATAAGAGATTAAAAGGAACAAAATTTACCGCTTGTTCAAAATATATGGTTCCCTTAACAGGTTCTCCCTGAAGGACACAGACTGCCTTGATCGTCATCTCGCCAATATATATATATATATATATATATTTATTCCTGTCCTGTCTATTCAAGCCTGTCAACGGCTGAAATCCCAACTGGATAGCTCGCGATTTATGCGGGAATTAAACAATTAAACTGCTGAATCACGAATCAGATCGGAAAAAACCGCTGACATGTGATATATACGTCGGCAACGTCGGCTGATACGCAAAACTCGATGAATTTCAAATGATAATATGTCCGACGATGGACGAATGCCGAATGGTTGGGTTGAGCCCATTGATATAGGAATACTAATGGAGCGTTATGCAGGATTTACACTGGGTGCATCCAGATGCACAACCGCTCACTGAGCGCTCAGTG
>NJRL01001878.1:0-10907 GCA_003063815.1 Aphaenogaster rudis
AGGGGCTCCCTGTGTCCATTACACAGGGTCCAAGAGCGTACCGAGCGGGCAGTCTGCCTGCTCATGGGGCTCGGTGCCCCCGCCGGAGAGCTTGCTCTATGGGGCGACGCGCCGATAGGGGATGGCAACCTGATTTCATTGCCCGGCTGGTGGGAGCCGTGAGGGGGCGATTTCTATTGCCGCCACCCACCTAGAGGAGGAACCCTCGATAAAAAACCACCCTGGCGGTCGGGTGTAATCAATAGACCGCCGGGCCTCCCCCCTCCCGATGGGGGTGGTGTGAATGTGGTGTGTGTGTGAATGTGTGTGTGGAGGAAGGGCACCTCATTAAAAAAACCATGATGAGTGGGTAAAGGGGGTCTCCTCCTGCCATTGCACGTCGGTGCTCCAGCAGGCGGGGGAGGCCTCCGATCCCACTCGGTTGCTCTCGGTACGAGGGCAACCAGTGAGGTACGGAGATGGGAGCCCCTGGGAAGAATTCCTGGCAGCCTCCCAGGATTCGTTATGGTGAGTTGGGGGTCCAAGGACCGGTACATTAGTCGTCCCATTATGGGGCGGCCGCACCCCGGCAACCTCGGATCCCCACTCTGTATTCGCCGCTGTGCGGTGACTCGGTGGCGTCTGGCCCCTGTCCCCTGGGGGGGGCGGGTGTCGGTGCGCTGCCGAGGCGCAGAGGTGATGTGACGGCCGCCAGGGCCGCCGGGCGGTAAGCTCGGGTCGGGGTCTGGCGGCTGCGGCTGTCGAGGCCGGGCGGCATGTTGTCGCCTTAGGGCTCGGCAGTCGGAGGAGTGCGAAGGAAAACGCCGAAAAACACGGTCGGTCCGGACCGTTAGTCTTCCGACGCGGACTACGGGAAGGAAACCCCTAACGAAAAACCCCGAGAAGGAATCTCGGCTGAAACCACTTTCATGCTCCTTCATGTCTCAAGACAGGAAAGATCATTCTGGGAGTTCGGATGCCCAGAACCGGCAGGGAGGGATTATCGTCCCAGGTCCCCCTCGGTTGTCAGCCAACGATGGGCTACCGGAGAGGTTGGCAGCGAGCCTCTCCGGGAAAACTACGATCGCTAGGGCGAATGAAGCTTTGGGGGTGGAGACCCCCCTCCCTCCTTCTAGCTTCAGGAACCCGCGCCAATGAAAATGCACAGGAGGGTGCAAATACGATAGTGACGGGTATAACACATGCCGCCACTGAGGTGACAGGCACATCTATGGATGCACAAGGTGCAACCTCATCAGTGAACAGGGGCTATGATTTCGATCGAGAAGACACGATCCCCTTGGGGAATCCAGATCCAATGGAGATTGTGGAGGTCGAAATGACCTCACAGGTGGACGGCAAATCCAATGCCACGACTAACACGTCGATTATACCGGCGACCACAACCCGTCCCAAGAGGAAAATGTGGCAGAACCTTGTAGATTCCAGCGATGGAAATGATTCTGTGCAAATGCGCAGTAAGCTAAGACGCAACAACGGAAGCAACACAAAGGAGTCCACAGATCCGAGAGAGAAGTACAGAAGAGACCAGATACCCCGCGACGGGGAAGTAGTGTCTGAGGCTACCACCCAGTCGGAGACGGAAGAAAAAAGACTCAGTAAAGCGAGGAAAGATAAAAAGTCAACAAGAGGAAGGAAGAATCCCGAGACTATTGAGTCTAGGCTCAGGGAGGTTCCAGCCAATGTGGAAGAACTGGCTGCAGCCCCGGTGTCGGAGATAGGCGCCTCCATGCTGGAATGGATTGACGACATAGATATTATACGCAAAGGATGCGGCAATATACAAGGTGGCCTTTCGGGGCACATAAGGAAAAGGGCGCAAGCGATAAAGGCGACTGTACGCATGCTGATTGAAAAAGCTGCGGAGCAGGGAGATCCAGCCTATCTGCGCAGAAGAAATCAGGAGCTAACCAGTGATCTTAGGATCGCGGAAAAAGAGATAGGGAAACTCCGTACCACTGTCAAGGATTTACAGGCGGTGGTGGAAGAATTAAAAGAGAATATGCGGGCGCTTCAGTACCCAATTGGTAAAGTTACCAAGAGAAGGCTACGTCTCCTCTACAACAGAGACTCGAAAGGGCCGCCGTCGAACCGATACGCGACTCGGGAAGGCAGAGTGCTGCCTATGAATTGAGAAGTAACACTCCAAGAGACGCTCGGATGAGTGTTGAGAGAGATATCCAGGTGAGTGTCGAAAGGGATAATCGCGATAAGCGGAATAAGGAAGAGGCGGACGACCTCACCAAGCAAATAAATGCGCTCATAGCCAAGCGTAAAGAGGTGAGACGCATGGCTGAGGAGGAATCCAATGCTCTACCACAGAGACTACCCAGGAAAGAGGTTGGCAGATCCGCTAATAGGGATGTGGAGGAGAGTCGTGGCCGCGGAGAACCAAGCCGTAACCGTAGCCAGGTGAATAATAAGGAGGATACCTGGGCAACTGTCGTGAGTCGAAAGACCAAGAGGAAAAAGCGCAAGGAACCTAACCCCAAGGATGGGGAGAATCAGGGACCTAAGGCTGGGTCAAGTAAAGGCAACGCCAATACGGCGGGTAAAGGTCCCGCAACAACAAGAAAAAGCGTGACGCGTAGAAGACCGCCTAGGACAGCGGCTGTGGCGATTAAAGGAGTCGCGGAAGATTTCTCGTATTCAGAAGATATGAGAAAGGCCCGTGACAAGATAGCGCTGGCGGATCTTGGTATTGGGAACCCCAAGATGCGCAAAGCGGCCAACGGAGGGGTCCTCATAGAGATATCTGGACCTGATGGGCAAGAAAAGGCGGAGAACCTCAATAACAAGTTGACGGAAGTTCTCGGCGAGAGAGCCATTGTTACGCGCCCCGTGTTAAAAGGAGAGATCCGAATAATAGGGATCGACGAGTCCGTGACAAAGCGCGAGGCTATGGAGGTGATAGCGGAGAATGGAGGATGCCAAATTGCGGAGCTCAAGGTCGGAAGACCAAGGGCTTTAAGCAATGGCATGTTCAGCATATGGGCCCAGTGCCTGCTTGCTGCAGCGATTAAAATGGCCAACGCAGGCAAAGTCAAAATAGGTTGGACGGTGGCTAGGGTAGATTTGCTCAAGTCCAGACCGATACAATGTTATCGATGCTGGGGTATTGGCCATATGCAGAGTAAATGCCAGGCCAATGTGGACCGATCGGGTCTATGTTACAGGTGTGGTCAGCCAGGACATCAGACTCGTAACTGTGAGGCTAGCCTGTGCTGTGCGATTTGCCTCGCTCAAGGAAGGAACGCATGTCACAGGGTTGGTTCGGGCCTGTGCCGTGCAGATAAACAGAGTAATCGGCAGGAAACGAGTAACCGGGAGGAGTCGAGTCGGAGGATCGAAGAACCAATGGAAGTTCAATGACTCGATTGTTACAGTGCAACCTTAACCACTGCTGGGGGGCTCAGGATCTCCTGATCACGTACCAATGGCAGAGGTGCCTTGGTGGAAGAGTGGGCGGCTGAAAACGATCTGAGGCTGCTTAATGAAGGAAACGAACCCACATGCGTCAGAATGTACGGCTCCTCGTGCGTGGATCTTACGTGGGGCTCACCCGATGTGGCTGCAATGACACATCACTGGAGAGTCCTGCCTGATGAGACATTGTCCGATCACGCGTATATTTACATGGAGATCGGGGAGACGGTCCGGAGAGCCAGGCGTAGGGCCAGACCCGGCTGGAAGTGGGGAAATGCGGACATCGAGTTGTTCCACACTTCGTTAGTGGTTGCGAGTGCGGCGTGTGAAATAAAGGAGGAGATGTCGATCGATAAGATCGAAGAGCATATGACCGCCATGGTGAAGAATTCCTGCGATATCGCAGCTCCCCGAAAGGGTCCACCGCCCGAGAGGAAGGGCTGTCACTGGTGGACGGCGGATATTGCGGAATTGAGAAAAGACTCTGTGAGGAAGCGACGCGCATGGCAGCGTGCAAGAAGGCGCCGTAGCGTACTGGAGGAAGAAATAGAGCGTCTGACGGGGGACTACCGAGAGGCCAAGCGTGCGCTGAGGAAGGCAATCGGCCGGGCCAAAAGGGACTCTTTGCAAGAGCTCATTGGTCTCATAGATGAGGACCCGTGGGGTACTCCCTATCGCGTGGTGCTAGGTAAGCTCAGAAACTCAACCGGAGGGCTTACAGAGACGCTGGAACCAGCCAAATTAGATGCGCTCCTCGCGTCGCTCTTCCCGGATGGAGAAGAGTATTTCGCGGGGGAATACAGGGAAAGAGAAATGGGGCTGGGCACCTGTGATGAGGATGCATCGAGAGTCAGGAAGGTAACCGCCTTCGAAATAGGAAAGATTATAAGGAGGCCGAAAGCCGGGAGTCCGGCACCGGGCATAGATGGTATCACCCAGACGATTCTTCCGAGTCTGCCATCGGAGATGATAGAATGGATGGCACGCGGATACAACATGTGTCTGGAAAAGAGCCTCTTCCCGAGTAATTGGAAGTGTGCTCTCTTGGTGCTCATACCCAAGTCTGGAGGGGATGAGAAGGCTGATGTGCCCAAAGCGAGACCGATTTGTCTGCTCAGCGAGCTCGGAAAGATACTGGAAAGAGTAATCGCTAAGCGCCTGAAGAACTGGATGGCTGAGAACCCTGAATATGAATTCGCAGATATGCAGTTTGGGTTCAGGGAGGGTAGGTCCACCTGTGACGCGCTAAAATTAGTAAAGCAGATTATCCTCACGGAACGAGGAAGTGGCGAAGTAACGCTCGCGGTAAGCTTGGATATACGCAACGCGTTTAACTCCATTCCATGGAGCAAGATCCGAGCTGCCATGGAGGGGAAGAAATTCCCCGGGTATCTTATAGATATCATTGGGAGTTACCTCCATCAGAGGAACATAGAATACCCTGTTAAGGGTGGGGGCCGGGGATCGAGACCAATGAGGGCGGGAGTGCCCCAGGGCTCGGTCCTAGGTCCGCTATTATGGAACATCGCGTTTGATGATTTTCTGAGGGTGGGAAGGGAACCGGGGTGTCATACCGTTTGTTATGCGGATGACACCCTGATCCTGTCATCGGCGGACACGATCTACGGTGCAGTTGGGAGAGCTAATCTTCAGGTTGGACTCGTCCTGAATCACATCAGGAGACTCGGGTTGGAGGTGTCCGCGGACAAAACTAAGGTTGTCCTGTTTTATGGCGGAAGAGACCCCAGAGCGGAGGACATGCCGAGAGTCCAAATCGGCAATAAGTGTGTTCAGGCCACTACGAGCATGAAATATCTTGGAGTCATACTCGATAGTAGGCTAAAGTTCATCGAGCATTTCCGCTATGTGGAAGTGAAGGCCACGAAAGTGACGAGGGCTCTGTGCAGGCTCATGTCTAATCTACGGGGTCCTCAGGAGAGGAAACGCCGCCTGTACGCGGGAGTGCTACAGTCGGTGTTGCTATACGGAGCTCCTGTGTGGAGCGAGGAACTCGAGGCGGCTAGAACAGCGCAAACCGCGCTTGACAGGGTCTACAGAAATATGGCCCTGCGCATGGTAGCAGCGTACCGGACCGTTTCGCTAGATGCGGCCGGAGTCCTGGGCAGACTGCCCCCGTTTGGGCTTCTCGCTGCGGCAAGGAGAAGAACCTTCGAGCGGATACTGGACTTAAAGTCCAGGGAGGTATGGACCCGTGAAGCGGACCGCGAGGTCCGTCAAGAGGAACTTCTCTTGCTGAGGCGCCAGTGGCAACTGCACTTGCAGAGGCCCGCGGCCGCTGGCAGAGTAACACGGGAGGCGATATTGCCGAATTTCGGCTTGTGGACGGAGCGGATGCACGGGGCTGTGTCATTTCGCCTGACTCAGATATTATCATGGCATGGATGCTTCGCCTACTATTTATATAGAATTGGGAAGGCGAAGAGTCCCGAGTGCGCGCACTGTGACTCGGGCCGGGAGGATTCGTCGACACACACACTACTGGAGTGTGATGCGTGGGTCGACGAAAGGCGTAGCCTGTGGGAAGCCTTGGGACCTTGTGATACCATGGCGGCTGTGGTGAAAGCCATGTGCGCGAGTCCGGAATCGTGGGCAGCTATGTCTCGATTCGCGGAGTCGGTCATCTCGACAAAGGAGACGGCCGAGAGAGACCGCCAAGCGGCAGAAGCCGCAAGACGTGCTCCTCTCCCGGATAGCGAAGACTCGATGACCACCAACGGCCCGGACGAATCTACGGAGGACTCCGGAACTGGAGACGAGTAGCGTTCTCTCATTATGAAGACGCAGAGGGAGAAGGGCCCTGGCCGGTCAGGCCTGTAAGAGGAAGAAGAAAGGAAGGAAGGGTGTCATTGACACAATCCCTGCTGTGCGAGTGGTAGAATGTGCATAACGTGACCCACTCGCACAGCATTTGGGAAAGGAAGGACCTTCCGAACCGGGAGGGGGGGGTTTTAGTCGGTGCAAGCCCGACATAACCCGTGTGGCCGGCCGCACGGGTATGCGTTAGGCATTTCCCCCCCACCGCCGAAGGTATACAAAAAAAAAGGTTATAGGGGCTTCTCAAATTACTGCCGTTTTTAGAAGTGGTTTCTTGCGTAACTCGACGAGAGGAACAAAAATCTGTATGAATTTTTAAAAAATGCTGCTCTGAACCTGTTGGTGTTCAAAAATGTAATTTGTAAACATTGAGGGGGGTGCCATATAGCCTATCTTGTAGAGGGCGTCGAGTCGAAGCGATAGCGACCACGAACGTTCCGCTATCTATTATAGTTTCGGAGATATAGACGTTTTTCCAGGAAAATTAGAAGACGAAATTTTTTTAGAAAACCGCTTGGCTATCTTGTAGATCTAGTCAAGTACTAACCCCCTGTAAAACATCTTTTTAAACGCTTCGATGGAAATCGAGAAAAAAATTCAAAACCATTTTATAAAAAATTTTTTTTCAATATGGAGTTTTGGCAACTATGCATTCTTATAGATCTCGACGAGCTCTACAACTTTGGTCCTCTGACTCACCCCTCTATCTGTTATAGTTTCGGAGGTACGGGGCTTGAAAGTTTTAAAATGGCGGTGCCAAGGACACCTTAGTCTAGAATTCGAAGACAAAAATATATGTGAAATAATTCCGGCTGCATGTAAGGATTGTGTTTTAAGACCGACGAATATGCGGCGTACAGTTCACATGAACAGGGAATTCACATAAATTATTATTACGCACCAAGATCCGCGGTTGACCGACATTTGGCTTCATACTTATATATTTGACAATTTCGTCGGTCCTAATCATTATTGTGTTTAATACGTCGCCTGAAATAAGACGTCATTCTCTAACATATATTTGTTATTGCGAAGAATATCACCACATGCCTCGATGGTCGAATTGGTAGGACGCCCGCCCGGAGAGTAGGGAGATCCAGGTTCGAATCCTGGTTGAGGTGTTATTTTTCGCAATAATTTCTTTACAGTTTTTCGGGAAAGGGGGGATCTTATAGATGCTTGTTAGCATCAAAATTATTAAATTGCTCGTCAATTTAGCATGTGAAATAATTCCGGCTGCATGTAAGGATTGTGTTTTAAGACCGACGAATATGCGGCGCGCAGTTCACATGAACAGGGAATTCACATAAATTATTATTACGCACCAAGATCCGCGGTTGACCGACATTTGGCTTCATACTTATGTATTTGACAATTTTATTTTTATTTTTTTGTTTGAAGAGAAAGGTTTTTTTCTATTGACCAAAAAACGTCATATGTAATTTTATTATTTTTATTTTTATCCCACTAGGGCGGCATTTCTATTAATGCTTTTTCGCCAAACCACGACCATTTTCTTTACTTTCCCTTTACCCCCTCAACATGGCTGCCACCTTGACGCGGTGAGGGGGCTTACGTACACTCTTCGTGGTATACCAACCAAGAGCAGCCATTTGTTTTTTAAAAGTTTATTTCTACTTTTATTTCATTCTAGATAATTTAGACTGACGAGTTTAAAGTTTTATTTTCTTCGAATGTCAATCTTCAGCAAAAGCCGAGTTTGATCGTACAGTCGGATTCATCTCTTTAAAGGCAACCGAAAAAGTAACCCATATTATTCTTTTCGCTCTTACAGTTTTCAAACGGCGAGTATTTCAAGTTTTCAGTTTGTTCAAATGTCAATCTTCGGCTAAAGCCGAGTTTAACCGTACAGTTGGATTCATCTCTTTAAAGGCAACCGAAAAAGTGACCAATATTATTCTTTTCGCTCTTACAGTTTTCAAACGGCGAGTGTTTCGAGTTTTCAGTTTCTTCAAATGTCAATCTTCGGCAAAAGCCGAGTTTAACCGAACAGGTGGATTCATCTCTTTAAAGGCAACCGAAAAAGTGACCAATATTATTATTTTCGCTTTTACCATTTTCAAACGGCGAGTGTTTCAAGTTTTCAGTTTGTTCAAATGTCAATCTTGGGCAAAAGCCGAGTTTGACCGTACAGTTGGTTTCATCTCTTTAAAGGCAACCGAAAAGTGACCAATGTTATTCTTTTCGCTCTTACAGTTTTCAAACGGCGAGTGTTTCGAGTTTCCAGTTTGTTCAAATGTCAATCTTCGGCTAAAGCCGAGTTTGACCGTACAGTTGGATTTATCTCTTTAAAAGCTACCGATATAGTGACCAATATTATTGAAATCGCTCTTACAATTTTTAACGGCGAGTGTTTCGAGTTTTCAGTTTCTTCAAATGACAATCTTCGGCAAAAGCCGAGTTTAACCGTACAGTTGAATTCATCTCTTTAAAGGCAACCGAAAAAGTGACCAATATTATTCTTTTCTAGTCTACCTGTAGACGACTTTCTAAATATAGACGTTTCTCCGTGCTAGGTGTCGAGGTGGGGTTCAAGGGAGTGAGGCCCCCCCCCCATTACCCGGACCCTGTCTAGGCGTACGAGGGACGGTACGGGAGGGCGAAGCCCCCCTAACCCGAACTCTGTCTAATCGTACGTAGGCGGGTATGGGGGGCGAAACCCCCCATGTGGTAGTCGCCGGGCGGGTTGATTGGTCAGGTGGCAAAGCCCCCGGCGGGGGTGGCGGAGCCCCCCTAATGAGGAAACTCGATCGCGCTAAATAGACTGTGACGTTGCAGTTACGCTGCGGCGTCGCAGCGTCCCTCCGTCATCACAAAGTGCGGGTTCGCGCTCGATGGCAAGCCGAGAGATAGAAAGCGAAATCGAATTTTCGCGTTAATTTAAGACTAATGTAAGATCTTTTGTATATTTTCGGCGCCTCACCGGGCGAGACAACAACGAGGGACGTCCGCATCGGAATTTGCTGTCGTCGAGGAATAAGGATGCCGTCAACGGAGGATGAGGCAACGCTGTCGCGAAGGGCCAGAGGGGGCCGATTCGAAGACGCTGGAAAATCAGGCGCCAAGGATCAAGCTTGCGGCCGGAGAAGGGGAGACCCCACGCAGACTCGCGTCGTGGCCGCAGCAAAGGGCCGGCGCACGCTATGGAGCGCCCGGAAACCGGCCGATAAGAGTTTGTCGGAAGGTGCGGCACCGCACCCCCGTGTCGGGCCCCAAAGGACGAGGAGCCCACGGACATCCGACGAGCGGAGGAGGACTCGCGGAGGGCTCCGGTCGGCAAAGAGGACTGCGCGGAGGAAACCAAAATCGGACGGCGCGGTGCCCTAGAGGGCCCCGAGCCACTCCGGCATTGCGTAGGCAGGACCCTCGCGGATTCGCGGGGTCGATCGCGGGTTCGATCCTCAGGCATAATGAGTCACGGTAGAGAGGTATGGGCCGCCTTTCTGGCCCGGTGGGCCGATCTCGTAGATTTAGTGACGGAGCACTACCCAGGCTTTTGGGAAGACCTGGGGGACGAGCTGCGGGAACGCCGGGAGCGACAGCTTACAACGAGCGGCGCAGTTGTCCGAGAGTTCCCGCCAGTTCGGGAGGCCGCCATCCAGGCGGAACCACGCCGTAGAACGGCCGGCGTACAGGTCGTACCGCCGGTGGTCCACACCACCGCCCAGACCACCCAAGATCGTAGGACGGTGAGAGTCCAGGCAACCCCGGAGCTAAAGGAGGCCGGACAGCAGACCGACCTCGTGCCATACCCCCCATATCCGCAGTCGCGGGACGACTTGGAGCGCTGGGTGCGCTGGATGTGCACCCCGCAATAGGAGAGGGGGGCTCCCACGGGACCGAACCCAAATCCCCGGCCTAGCACGAGCCGGGACCCGGCCCCGGAGGATGGACGCCGGCCGGCCCGAGGAGGGGGCCCGGAACCACGCGGGGATACCGCCTGCAGTCGAAGCCCCGAGCAGAGGCGCGAAGACAACCGCGCCACCGGACCAGGGTCAGCGGAAAGCCTCGTCCACATGGAGCGCCCCCTGGGGGTGCGGGAGCGCTGCTGGAACTGCAGGGCTCCCGACCATTTCGCGCCGCGCTGCCCGAAGCCCCGAACACACGGGTACTATTACCGGTGCGGATAAAGGGGATACTCCGTCCGCTCGTGCCCGAACTGCGCGGAGGGCTGGGTGGCCCAGGGTCCCTATGTCTCGGGACGGGGCCACTTGGGACCGGCGCCTCAGAGGAGGCAGGGCGGGCGACCGGGCACCTCACGGTGGTAGCATGGCTATCCCCCCGGCGTTTTCTGTTGTTGTCGTTATCGTGACTAGTTCGGTTTTGTTTGTCTGTTCTTTTCTTTTCTTTCGGCTGTCGGTCTCCCCAATTAGTGGTTTTTTTTTTGTCGTTATACGCTATGGCGTTATGATAGTGGAGCGGGGGGTTGTCGGGGGTGTCGCCTTTCTTTTTCCTCTTTTGTTCATCTTTTTTTTTTTTTCATTCGGTTGTCGGGGAGAAATTTTTGTTGGATGAGGTTGCCAGGCAACGTACGGGCCCACGGCGGGCCCGCCCGACCACGTTAACGGGAAGGGCCCCGCGAGAGCCACCCCTGGGTGACCATCCTAACACAACCCCGTCCTATC
>NJRL01001891.1:21806-33263 GCA_003063815.1 Aphaenogaster rudis
CCTATTACTACGTTTACGCGAGCGTTACTTCGGTAGTAACTATACTAGTAATTATCATTACTAGTAATTGTCATAATTTACGGGGATAATTCACTCTGCATAAACGGGATAGACCCATAATTTTTTCCGAGGTTTCAATGAAAAAGAGAGAAATCACGAATTTTTACATCATTTTCAACCTATTTGTAACATATCCACGAGTTTAAAAAACAATCGATCATTATATCGTTCTATAGAGCAAAGATTCCGGTTTAAGAATCCATTATTGGAATTGTTGTACGATGATTTTTAATGGAGTTATAAACGATCAAAGTCAAAATGACCATTTTTTCTTCAATTCTTGATAACTCGATAAAAAATCATCGAAATCAAAGCCAAAAAAGCGATTTTGCAGGGAAAACTTCAGGCTTTAACATAAAAAAGTCAAAAAATTTTTTCAAATCCTTCTTGTGCACGTGACACGCCGACAAAGTGGTAAGAAAATTTCTCATTTCGTCGAGCTCGTCGTTTTCTGTATGTAAAAATTACCATAATTGAAGAAAGTGAAAAATAGCTATGACCTTTCAAAAGTAGAGATTTCAAGCTTTAAAATTTTCCTTTTTTAAACTTTGATTCCCATTTTTTTTAACAAAGTTACAGCTGTTCAAATTTTGTTTATTTTTTTAGACAAATTTTCTTGATCCCTTAATTATTTTGAAGAGTGTATAAAGCTTAATTAACATCCTGCGTAACTTTTGCCTCAGCACCGACGGACCGACGTCCGTAATACGCCCCCGTCACCCTATCGTTTCCGGGTCATAGTATCGAGTTTTCGTATCGCGATCCTTTACCGCCGCGACTGCACGCGGCACGCGTAATACTATGGGCGAGTTTTTTAATTCATCGATTGATCAATCGCATTATGCGCAAAAACAACTTTGCTCTGTAAAAGCTGCATTAGCGCATAATGCAATTGATCAATCGATGAATTAAAAAACTCGCCCTATATTATCGAGACCCCGAAAGCTCAAATACCCCGCCGGCGTGAAGTCTACGCAAGCGTTACCGTCGGACCGAATGCCGGCCTATCGCGGAATTGTATCTCGTCCTAGTAATTAAGAATAAATGTTATTAATATTGTTAACTGGCTGGTACTAGTAATTTGACCTCTCTCGCCTCCTTACTTCACCGAGCCTGTCCCGAATCACCCCCTCTACCAATCTCGTGGCTGAGCCGCCGGAGCTCACGGCCGTCGCGATTTGCGATTTCGTGGAATTATATTCTCAGGTATCGTATGTAGAGTTTATCGTTCTTTTTGGAGTGGCATGACAGGATCGTGCCTGGCGCCCAATTCATTCGCGAAATTTGAGCGTTGACGTTATTCGGAGCGAATTTATTTGGGGAATTTATTTGGGGAAGAACTTGCCGTATCGTATCGATTACCGTACCGTTCGTACCGAAATCGCGAAATCCGCGGCGAAGTTGCACCGCGCTCGTGAGTGCGGTCGCAATATATATAACAACTAAAATTAGCTACCACACGCAGTTTTTAGCTACGGTAGCTACTTTTTTTCCGTATAACTTTTACAAAATTTAAAATATCACAAAAGTCCAAAAGTTAACAAATTTAAGCGAACACAGACTTATATAACATATGTCTACCGAATAATGCAACAATACAGTCTTTAGAAATACCATGAATTTTTGATTTGTTTTTAACGTTTACTGCCGACTACGCGATATTGCGTGGTGGAAAGTGTTTGCTCGCGATCGACAAGGCAATATTTTTATTATCTCTACGTAAAAACAACACATTTGCAAATGAAATTCACGTCACCTCCACAAATGAGAAATACTTACAATTAGTATATGACTTAAAAGGAGAAAACCAAAAAAAAATTTTTTGGTAATACAATTTTACCTAAAAAATTTTTACCTAAAATTATTACCTAAAAAAATTTTTTTTGGTTTTCTCCTTTCCATTCGTAAGTTAATTGTGTCGCATGTCGAGAGCAGTTGGGAGCATGCGCATTGGCTTGTAAAGTAAATCGATAATGATGTTTATACACAAGCGCAAGGCCGCCCAATGCAATCTGCCAAAAGTTTGAAATATATATAAAGTAACTATTAATGTAACTATTTAATTAGTTATTAATTACCGAAAATATGTAATTGAGTTAAGTTACAGTAACAGATGGAGAAAAAGGAACGAAGTTAAGTTAGAGTTACCAAAAAAAGTAACTGTAACTTTAACTTCGTTACAAGTAACGAGTTACTTCTCAACCCTAGTTTTGATTTTGCTATTCATTACACGAGTCGAGGCCATACAACTCTCTTTGTTATGTTTTTTGTTTATCTGTTTATTTATGCTCATGTATATGCATATGCACGTATAATATACCTATATATGCACATTAAATAGTTGTCTACCTCGGCCACTATAGTGGCTACCCCAAGTCCTCTAAAGATTAAAACTCTAAACTTATTAAATTTTCGTCAAGGAAAAATTAATTCTTAATAATTTAAAAAACCGATAGTTTTAAAACTATATTTTCGAATATACAGTAGCGCCCATAAATATTTTGACACCAATATTTTTAATAATATTATTTTATTTCTGTCATATATACAAAGTATTTTCTTATAAAGATAACAAAAATAAACTTTTGTTTCAGTGGGGAACGAACGAAGTAATAAAATACCTGTAATCTTTTTTATTGTGAAAGACATCCGATCCTTCTTCGTTATGACTATTGCCTGTATAAACCGTCTTTTTTATTTTATTATTAATAGTAGAAAAATGAAATCTAATGGATAACCGTTGTCTAACAAATATTTAATTCGGGAATTTCTATTCGCGGAATTCTGTATCAACACTCCGTATTGTCGAACTTTCCCTCACAAGATTCCACGCATGCCAGTATCGAACCGGTGCCGTAGGAAGGAAACCTGCCCTATAAATAATTATCACTATTGTCATCTACATTTATTTTCATCCTTAGTCGTGACACGACATTTGCGTTCTTTCCACCCAGACAATAGCTCGAACAGTTCTTAAATGAATTTCTTTCTTTCTATCAACCTTTAGTTGCAAAAATTACTTACATTAATGCACTCTTTCCTTTTCAAAATTCTTCATAATTGGGTCAATTCACTTAATTTATTAATTTTTCCTTCATTACTTCTTGTGTGTGTGTGTGTGTGTGTGTTCTACTTACTAATTAATTTATTCGGTGGAAGTAACGCGAATTCATTCATCTATTCTTTATTATAATTTAGTACTGAAGAGGACTCAAGTTAGAGTCGAAACGTTTACTTTGTATTTGTATATATTCATATTGTACATTTAATAAATAAATAATTTGTTATATTATATTATTGAAATAAAATAATATAGTTAAAAATATTAATGTCAAAATATTTATAGGCGCTACTGTATATGTTGCTTAGAAGCGTCGTATATTTTGCAAGGAGACTCAATTTTAAGATATTTTTCCACGTTTTTATCCGTTCCCTTCAACGAGGCACGTGCAGGGATTAAAGAGAGGAGAAAAGGGAGCTTACATCTGCCGCTTGTCAGAACCTTTATATCGGTTGAACAACCGGATTTCGAAGGGGACTGGTAATAGGTAGATTCCCTCGTGTGTGCCCTCTCCTTCGACAACGGTCATGAAAATGAGAGGGATGATAGTACGTGACGATCACCCTCTCCGCCCCCTCTTACTACATTATTGATCGCATGTATAGCAGCCAAACACTCCAGCTCGAAGCTGTGATACTTCGGCGCTGACGTTGACTGAAATATGACACTGGTTTATCCTCTACTTTGTTTTTGCAAGATAGCGCCGAATCCGCTCACGCTCGCGTCGCCATGTAATTCCGTAGCCGGCTTAGGGCAATAAATTGAATTTAACGCATTGAACGCGTTGTTTTCCTCGATTCCAAGCTTAAAGTGCTCTTTTTTAATAAATCATACGATAGGCACATCGTTATTATCACACAATACGTTTGCAATTCGTTCCATGGCGCTAGCATTTGTTTCAGAATCACTCCTTCTTTTTTGTTCCGGGGCCCACGATCTAAAAAAAATATACGTTTTAAATACCAATTACTTTCTTTTAATATTTGTACAATGCCATGGAATATTTTGTTATCAATATACTTACTTGATCCAATGTTTTCTGCGTTTTTGCCGCTATCTCCAAAATCATCCTTCGGGTCTTCGATATTACTTACTGTGCTATACAAATTAAAATTATCAGTATAGATAGATTATACTAAATATAATACCTTTAACATTTATATAAAATATATAATTCTTACGTTTTCAGCAAGCAAGAATCTCGCAAAAATTCCATTGAATCATAATGAGCCCATTTCTTTCCACTCTCTTTTCTGGCAGATCCACTGGCGCAAGTTTCCGATCTGATTATTCATCGGTACGTGTCGTGAAGGATTTTAAATTTTGTTTTCGCTTCGTCAGCCATAATTTTGCCGTTCAAGGCATCCGACACTTCCTGTCACAAATTTTTGGTTATTTTAACGTTCCGTTGTGGTAGCGGAAGTTTATAATTCCAAAGAGGCTCTCATAACTGGACTTCTAAAAGGAGAGTTTCTTCATCGTCATGATTCAACTTGGCCCTCACGCCTTCATTTAAATTTCTTCGGGGGTTCTTTAAAACATTTTGCACCTCAGATAATACTCTTCCCCGTATCGATGTAATGGAATCTATAATACAAAATTTTAATATATTATAATTATAAACAGTAAAAAAATTCTCACGTTAATTACTTGTATTCCTCTCGTGCAATTGTGTCACTACCACTTGTTCTTCGTTAGGCATTCTGCTTTTCCTAACTATGGTCACTCCATCATCTGCAAAATATGATTTAAAAACATCTAACTTTATCTTAAATATAATAATAATAATATAAAAGTTAATTTTTACTTAATAAGGGATAAAAATACAACGTATTAGGATCGCTTGTGTACTGTGTGTATCCTTTCAAGCAAGGGTGATTTGCGATGTCTGGTTGGTCACAGGTCATTTCACATAATCCGCACGTTTGTACCAAGGATTCGTCCTGCAAAATACATGAAATTTAATACTACAAATATTTTTAAATATTTGTTTATACTTCAAACGTGAGAATCATTTATTTCTTTTTACATAAAAAATACACTGTCCCACAAAATAACGAGTTGGTCATAATCAAAGCAAAATATTTAAAAAATAATAGGTCTTAATGATTTTTGGTCGCCGAATTTTTCAACGATCGCTGAGACCTAATAATACCCAAAAGTAATATAGGTAACTGTGAAATAGATTTTTTATTCTGTTCATTTTTCATACAAATAAAGAAAACACGTAAAATTCATTAATAAAATAACTCCTTTTATTGCACATTTTACTAGACTATAATAAACATGATAATATCAACACAACACCATAACACAATCAACACTCAATCTTCTATCTAATAGCGAATTTGATCACTCGCACTACATTGGATTAATGTACATCAAAGGCTTTTACATATGAAAATATCTAAATGCAATAATACAATATATAATCGCTTTAACAATGAACACATCAATGCGATAATGGGTGCGTTCCGTTTGAACGCTTACACGCTTAAAGCGCTTATAAGCATTAGGGGAGAATGGGGTAATCCCAGGCAGCAACGTCACGTGATTTTCACGTTGATATGGGGTGATTACCGGTCCTAGACGTCATGTACCTAATAATTGACGTTTAAGATACGTGAATATTCTAACGTAATAACAAAGCCGGACCAGCGGCTCTATCAGAACGGTCCTGTGATTGGCGATACGCTCGTTCCGCTTACGCGTAATACGCTCCATGGGATGCCAGCCTAAGGCGAGAGAACGCGCACACTGTTCAAGGTAAAAACCGTTAAATTATTTCGATCGATTTGATGTAATTTTTGTCTGTTAGATAAATCACGCTAATCTTTTAGGTTTTTGAATTATTGTTACGAATAATTTTGTTAGAATAGAAGATCTACTAAAGAATGCATCTAATAACTTCAAAATGTGACTGTTCAGTAGTTTAAAATTTTTTTCTTAGTTTTACTAAAAATGCCTATTTGAGGTAATTACAAACGATCTAACTGGGGTAAATGCGATCGTTCGGTATTACGCCTACTAAAATATCACAGTTTGTCGGAAATTGTTTATAACAATAAATAAATTAACAAAACAGGGAGAAAATAAAAATAAAATTCTGAAAATAATACTACGATATAGCACTTAAAAAACCATGAAAAAGCATGATCATTAATATTTTTACACACAATTGTTTAAACATTTATTAACTAAAAAAAATGTAAATTTGGACGGTTAAGAATTTTTTCAATTTTTTTACTGGTAATGTTTGAATTCGCAAAAATATAGAGCATTTTTAACAGCCATAAAAATTTGGATAAAATTGTTTATAACAATTGATAAATTAAAAATATGGAAAAAAGAAAATCATAAAAAATTAAAAATATTCGTCAAACCTTCCTTTTGCGTAGTCGTTTCAAGGCATATCTAATGTTAATAATAAAAACAAATTATTCACCCCCGTAAATCTCTATCAAAGGTACAATTTTGTCTTGATTCAAAGTTGGCAGGCCAACGGTACTTACGGCGGAATATGCAGAGATCGAATATTTAGAGAATAAAATTACCTACAAAATGAAATTTTTTTGATCATCCTCGGGTTAGTACTTTCCGAGATATGACTGATCAAAGTTACGATATCGAATAAAAAAAAACTTTCACATAGCTGTCATAATTCGAATTTATCGATAAAAAATTTTTTAACGCAGAAATAGCTTCCCTATTTTATTTAGTTAAGCCTTGAATTTTTGGGGATTTTTTATTCAATGCTGAAGTATCGACATTGAATTTTACAACTAACCGGAGCAACTTGCGAATTCGCCGAGACGTCACTTTCCGATCGCGCGACTTCGGGCGCCACTCACGCCTAAGCTATTGATTTTAGAAATACGCTCTCGCGTATTTCTAAAATCAACCTTTTTATAGGAAATTTAATTCTCTACAAAATTGTCTATGTGCAATTTTGCTCGAACGGTTTTCGCAGCGTTTCGAGTGAAAGGTCGACAGGGGCCAATTTTTTACGGTTTTTATTTTTTTTTGCAAAAACAAAGGGGATTGACGAAGCATAAAATTAATATATTAATATCAGTGCCATTTACTATCGAATGGCACATAAATTAAACTCCCAAATTCAACTTCGATTTAAGCCTAAAATTATTCGTAACTTGACTGACCTATTAGCGTTCCCGGGGTAGAGTTCCGAAAACCGATAACCTTCGATTTCGATGAAACTTTGTAAAAAGCTTTATTTCGGGTTAAAATGAAAGCTCTTAAAAGAAATTTTGGCGACTCCAATGACAAAGCCATTTTTTAAAAGAAAATGATAAAAATTATTGTACGCATACACTTTCCACGTGAAACGAGGTGCCATATGTTTACAACTTTCCACGCGAAGCGTTATCTATCTCTACTCGCCCCTACAATCCCTACATACGGGATTTGTGTTTACATTTTTTATTATTTGTGGTGATTGTCTATTTTTATTTTTATTAAATATACATGGTGTTTAAAAATTTAATCGTGTTTGGAGGCAGTAGGTTTCGCCCCCCCTCTCCATACATAAAAACTCTGGGTCAAGCGTGCAAAGGGGAGTATGGGAGGGCGATACTAGTAATCAATAATGCATTCAGCAGGAATCAGCACTTCAGAAATGGGCGCCGGTTAGCAGGGCATTGATCACGTAACTTTTCCCCTAGGGCGAAAATGTGAAAAGTGAAGTTTTATGTAACTATCTCTTTTTATTGATATTGAACAGGAGTCAGGACTCGATGGATAGATAAAAGTACAATTTCATGGTGTCGCTTGTCACAGCGATGAGTGATCACGTGACCGAATTCTCCCCCATTTCGATCGCTTTCTTGTCGCCCAGCGATCTTAAAACATATATATATGGAAGCGGAATGCCCATTATTCTCGAAAGAGAAACATGTCCGGAGGAAGTGAGAAAGAAAATCATAGTTGCCTCTTGCTTAATGGCGCGCCTGCACACTTTCGTGCAGTAAGATGTGAGAGAGAGGCAACTACGACGAGCAATAAGACGTGAGAGAGAGGCAACTACGATTTTCTTATTCACTTCCTCCGGACACTTTTCAGTCTGCTATTCCGCTTCCATATATATATGTTCTAAGCCAGCGACGCCGCTGAAAAGTTTGATTAAACCCAACTTTTAGCGACGTCGCTCTCACGCAATAAATGCAAAAATGAGTTTGAACATGGAACTGCAAAATGTAAGTACAATAAATAAATAAATAAATAAAGATTTCTTATATTTATTATTAAATAAATACAGGTTTCTTATATTTATTATTAAATAAATACAGGTTTCTTATATTTATTTTTTTATAACAATTACTATAAATTTGAAATTAACTATGTGTACAGCAAAATAAAGATTGTTAAAATTGCAATAACTTCATGAAATTTTCAGTTAACTGTTGTACATACTTGTGGAATATGTGAAATAATTATTGATAAAAAGAGCATTCCGACTCATGGTTGTATGGAAGCATACCGGTTGTTCATTGATGAAAATTTTTATTTCTATCCAGTAACAGATATAATATTATATATATACACATGTATATAAATTAAGTTAATATATATAAATATATATATATTGATTTAATTTTTATTTAGTTTAAAGAACTAGAAAAATTACCATAAATTATTATTGAGCACTAATTGTAAGATCTGTTATGACCAAATTTGGCCCATTCTCTTTTTTTTAATTTATACTATTATTTGTAGACGATAATCGCATGATTCGACGAAGTCTTGTCGACAACAAAAAAGTTGTCTTGCCGGTTCGTGAAAATATTCGAGGTAAATAAAAACTTCGATTTAAATCCTGAAAGTTGCAGTAATAACCCCTTGTCTACAATGCGTATTTAAGGCGTTAAGACTTATGAAATTGACTTTATTAAGACTTAAGAGAATAAACGACTGCGATTGGTCAATTTCTTAAGTCTTAACGCCTTAAATACGCATTGTAGACAAGGGGTTAGTCTTTTCTAATGAAATTGATTTTAGGAACTATTAAAATGCTTTCGGCAATAAATAAAGAAGTATCACAGGGTGATACTTTATCTGTAGTAAAAAAATTTTTTTAAACATTTGCGGCTGAAATACTTAAAAAAATTTCTCTTGCAGGTAAACTTAGCGGTGAAGAAGCAAAAAAAAATTTTTTTATTTACATGACGCCTACCGACGAATAATTCATTTAGAACCTCACCCTAGTGGATCGGCTAGACCTTCCCCTACAAAAAATAGCATTATTATGATTCTATGGAGTTTCTGCGCGACCTGTGCCTTGTCAAAAAGTAAAAATTAAATATTTTGAACATGAAAATTGACGGGCCAAATTCGATTATAGCAGATCTTACAATTAGTAGTGATGGGTACAAAAACGCCGAACTGTTTAAAAAAATTGTTTTCCAGCAAACAACGAACGAACTGTTTTTCCAAACGGACATAAACAGTTGGATCGGTCTAGAGTTCCTATATAATTTTAAGTAAACCAAAAATTTTTTCTTAATGTTATTTTACATTCAGAACGCAACCTTTTAACATTCTAACTATTCGTGCGTCATGACTGTAGATGTAGGTCAGGCCTGGGCACGCCACCATACCCACTTAACCCGGCAGAAGGATAGAATTAGCGCTCCCCCACTACCGGCACTACGTACGCAATAGCTTAATAATCAATATAAAGTATATGCGTGAACGTAGTGAGCTCCGCCCTCCTCTACGGGAGGCTCCACTTACGGAAATATAACCCTATCTAAACCAATTTTTGTGGTACTGGTGGAATCATAGACATAGTATATCTAGACCGAGCGTTTGCCTTTATTTGAGGAGTAGAGGTAGAAGACATGTAGAAAAGAATGAACCTGTTTTGTACCCCTTGCGTTCCCTCTCGCTCGCACATGCGTACAAAACGTACACCTCTACGCCCAATCTTTAACACTCGGTCTAGATTTACTATGTCTATGGGTGGAATAGTGTATGCGTGGACGCAGTAGGTTCCGCCCTCCCTATAGGAGGCTCTACTTATAAAGATATAACTCTACCCAAATCAATTTTCGTGATGCGGTTGGAAAAGCGTACGCGTGAAGGCAGTTAGGTTCCGCTCCCCTCCCTACGGGGGGCTCCACTTACGGAGATATAAAGGACCCAGACACAATGCTAGGCGATAGCGATAGGAACAGAGATTAATCACAGGCAATCGATTTCAACCTATCAGAAACCGTGTATCAATGCCTATAGGGAGTAGCCTATACCCCATCTTGTCCCCTGATTTCTTTTTAAAAACAAACTGGCATAACTTCAAAACATGCTTCTAGTATTAAAAGAACAGATTCTTACTTTTTTGTGTAATAAATTGTACATTAACAATACTTCTTTTTTATATTCTTTTCACATCTGACATAACATGGAAAAATAATAGACAATTCGCAGAATACGAATTCGGCCGCTCACGCGCATTTCGAGGAAGAGTCATAGAATGAGACAGAACCAAAGTTTGTTGTCTCACTTCTTGAACACAATTGTGCGGGTTTTTTCCCCTTCCATATACATATGGAATATAATAAGCATATAAGTTCTTTGGTGGTCGTCAGGTTATTTAGAATAAGATCACTCAGTCGATTAAAAAAATAAAAAATCCGATTTATTTAAGGCCGAATATTGACGTCCAACTCTGAACGTGTCTCATGGTCGACTCCTCGACCTTTTGTCCCCGAGATCCGTTGTCTCTATTCTCCTCTGTTCTCAAAAAAAAGTTCTTAATAACTCTAAATATTATATAAAGATACGAATTATTATTTAGCTACCTATCGGTTTAAATATTGTCGTAAATATTTTATACAAAAATAAAAGAAAAAATAAATTATGAAAAATGAAAGTAACAATGACTTAATAGAGAACAAATGTAAAAAGATGTAAAAAGGTTATAAATTTGTCGGGAATCGCGGGCGATCGTCTATCGAGTTATTCCTTTTAAAAGAGAGCCATCGAAATATACATGAACTCTCCGTTTAAGCTATTTCGGGTATCGAATACGCATGTAACGTCCCAGTGCGTGTGTATATTTCACAACAAAGGATGCATCGCACGCTCGGCCTTAAGAGCCGTGACGATATGATCGCCACAGGACCCTCCTGCCAGTGATGTAGTTACATCACGATAAAACAAAAATTAAGTTACAAATTAAAATTCGTTACATGCAAATACGACCCACAGTAATAAATAATACATTACATAAAATGACGTCGCGCGTATGTGTGTGTATGTGTGCGTGCGTGTGCGTGCGTGCGTGCGTGCGTGCGTGCGTGCGTGTGTGCGTGCGTGCG
>NJRL01001892.1:0-19132 GCA_003063815.1 Aphaenogaster rudis
AAATTTAAAATCCTATTTGTAAATTAAGTTTATATGAAATAACAAAAAAATATATTGTTTTTATGTGAGAATGTATTTTTTCTTTTATAATTTTTTTCTTTTATATATAAATAAATTTTTAACTTCATAAAAAAGTTAATAAATTGAAGTTAATATCTTTTAAAAATAACTAGATGAAGTTAAAAATTAACTCATTTAAAATTAACCAAGTTAAGTTAAAAGTTATTAACTCTTTAACTTTATTATTTAACTTTTAACTTTTTAACTAGTTACTACCCAGTGAGAAATGATTCATCGATCGACGTCGATTCAATGTCGATTCGATGAATTTCAATTAGTCATTTCTCACTGGGTACCCAACCCTGTCTCTTTCTATTAAATGTGAATTGATCTATATTAGACAGACCAGATTCTCGAAAGACTCCAAATATTCGCTTTCTCTTCGTCTCAACTTTGACAATGGCTGCATTCAGCAGAACAAAGCGCTTAGTGGTTCTTTAATATAATTGGTTCTTCCCTTTAGTTCCTCGTTGGATCTAAGTGTAGAAACCAATTGTAATAAAGAATCACTAATCGCTTAATTTGTTGTGCTGAACGCAGCCAATGGGCGTGTTCAAGCCGACAAAGCAGATAGTTTGCTCGCCGAGCGATTGAACATGATTGGTTCTTACTTATAGATCCAATCAATAATCAATCACATTGGCTGCGTTCAGCAGACTCAACAGTTGAGCAACGTTACTAGATTTATCTATATTATATCTTCATTTATTATAGAAAATCTAGTAACGTTGCTCAACTGTTGAGTCTGCTGAACGCGGCCAATGTTTTGAAGCATTCTTTGATTGGTCAATTAATAGAATTCTTTATTCTGATTGGGGTCAATTGAACGCTTCGGACTTCGGAGCATTTGCAGCATCAAGTGGACCGCAGCCTTCGTCCGGCTTGAACACGGCCATTAATTCGAATGCGGTTCATTACCGTACCGCTGAATATTACGCGGACGGCGGACCGTCCGCGGCGGACGTCCAAACGGCTGATTTCCGGTTTCTCACCTAGAACAATGAGAAATAACAATGAAAGTATGCGGGTACCTACATATAAAAATACATATAAATATACATGTCAATGCGTGCGCATAATGACGGCCAATGCAGCTTTCCTTTTCGCATTTTCTCCGCTTTCTGTTTCAGCGGCTCGACGATTATCGGCACTTTTCATCAGTATTGGCGAACCGTAACCTAATCTAACCTAACCTAACCTTACCTAACCTAAGCGGCGCCGCGAGAGCGCGCTGGGATCGCGTCAGGGGGGCCACCGCAGACGGCTTGGTGTCTTCCTCGAGGAAGAGCAGAGACGAGCGGCTGAGGTGTTCAAATGTTGTGTCGCGTGCACCGTATGCGCCTGGCCAGCGAGGAACCGGACAGATCCATTTCGCGCCTGCCCGGCAACCCGGTCACGCGTCGAGTTTAACCGCGACGGGCCCGCGAGTTGTGCGAGCGTGCCGATGTGACGTTTTAACGGCGAAATCTGTTACGTTCCGGGTGGCGCGGACGCCGAGGAGATACATGTAATCCCGCATGCACGCATCACGCATTTTCTACTTGCGCCACTTGTCCCCGACACCTTTTAACAGGCGAGATTTAATAGAGATCTGGACACGTAAACACTTATTGAACTTGGCTACGTGTTGTTGACAGAGTCCGGTCGGACCCATTTCATCAGGTTTGCCTAGGTGCCTCCTATAACGACGCGCTTCTCCTTTACAGATGAAGCTGCGTGGCTGCACGCTGGTAGAGAGGTTCATTAACGAAACGGCATGCTTGTAAGAGTCTGGCCGCGCACCGCCACGTGGGATGAATGAGGAAGAATTATTGAAACGGTCTGCCGCAGAGCGCGATAGGATTTTCAGCTGCTATGACCGCGGACGGGAAGGTGCAGAGATTGATCCCTGGGAGGATCCTGGCTACGAGGTCTATCACACTACGGATAGATATGGATTCATACAGTAGGCATATTTAGAATTTTTAATGTGTATACAAAGTATATTTTCATAATCATATGAGATAACTATCTCTCTTGTTACAGCGATAAGAGATTACCACAGAAGCCGGATGCGTATGAGGTCAAGTTGCATCACGTGGAAATGGAGAGACTGAAGAAATGGGAGAAGATGACGAAGCAGTGGGACAGTGCCTCGACCAAGGAGAAACTGCGCCGTAGAATATATAAAGGAATTCCTAACAGATTTCGTGGTCAAGTATGGACTCTACTTCTAGGCATAAAGAACCTGAAGAAGGAGAAGGCGGGAAAATACGAAGAAATGCTGCAGCTGGCCCGCCAATGGTCCACAGAGATACGGCAGATCGATGCCGACGTCGCCAGACAATACAGAGATCATATTAACTATAGGTGCGTTATCATAGAAATGATATATTTGTACCTCATTACGAGCTATGATCTGAAAAAACATGACAATTGTCGTTTCAGAGAGAGATATAGCATAAAACAAAAGTCTATGTTTTACGTACTGGCCGCTTACAGTATGTACAACATGGAAGTAGGATATTGCCAAGGAATGTCCGTGTTAGCCGGTCTGCTGCTGCTTTACATGGACGAGGAAGACGCTTTCTGGGGCCTTTCTGTGTTACTTGCCGATCAAAAATACAGCATGCATGGTTGGACTTCTTCCATATTAAAATAATTCTCTAGATACATTTTTCTGATATTTCAAGTTTTCTTTAAAAAAAGATATGTCTCAAAAGAATTAAGTTATTGCCCTTAAGTTCTTAAATATGGATAAATTGTAAGAATAGAAAATTATCATTGTGAGAAAAAATCTGATGCGGGTTTCTGCATAAATTTATCATATAAATAGGAAAAAAACAGCATTGTATACAATGTAGGTTTTAAATGTTAAAGGTCAGTCATATATTTACGAACCTCTGGACGGGATTGGCATTTAACAGTATATTGAAGTCTTTCTATGTACAATACGCTTTACAGGCTTTTACGTTGATGGATTTCCAAAATTAAACCGCTTCATAGAGCACCATGACAAAATAATGAACAAATTTTTGCCGAAACTAAAACGGAAGATGGACAAATGTGGCTGCGATTCCATACTCTATGCGTTGAAGTGGTTCTTTGTTGTCTTTCAAGAGAGAGTAAGTTTCGTTCCTTTTTTTTCTAGATCTATGCTCTTAAACACAGCCATTCCATTCTTTTCCTTTTTTAATTTCCTGTTTTGCCTGTGTAGCTTTTTATTATGTTTTTCTAATATTTAACTTTTTATTATATGTGATATGTAGTAACTACTTCAGATAACGATTATTTCTAACATTTAACAGCTACGACAAGCTGACTCAAATATTCTTACTAAAAATTTTTTATGCTAAATATATAATTTTATATCCTATAAATGTATAATTTATAGGAAACTTATTGAAGAACTCTTGCTACATATACTCATAAAGATATGTGTATTGTATAATACTATATAGTGAATGTGTTTATAATATTAAATATTACAAACATTCACTAACAATGTGCATTTTGTAGACTCCCGTTAGTCTCGGTCTCCGTATTTGGGACATATTTTTGTTGGACGGTGACCGCATATTGCCGGCAATGGCGTATACCGCAATGAAGCTGCATAAGCGCTATCTGTTGCCGATGGAGAGTCTCGATGAATTCTGCAACTATCTGCAGATCAAGCTGGAGAAGGATTTTTGCTTCGATGATGACACCGTGATAAGTATGATGGAGCGCAGCATGGAAGAATTAAAGCGTGCCAAATTAGACTATCCGGGTGCCCCGTTGCCGCATGAACTACCCCGTTATCCATTTGGCAGTTTCCAGGAACCTTCCTTTACCAGCAAGGTATTGCTAGAACACCACTTTTTGGCTCTTTATCGGCAGACAAATATCAAAGATGTACTTTTGTTAATAGACACAATAAATGCGAACAATATAAAGGGTCAAGAGGTGTGAATAAAAAGCCCCTGTAAACGTTTTCTATTGAATATGATAAAAATCTTAACATGAATGTGCATATTCTTGTATATTTTGTAAACAGACAGTTATAGGTAAAATTTATTTAAATTTGAACAGACCTCATTTATCTAAATTAAATGTTATTTTCTTCAAAGTAGAATATTACGTAATAAAGTAGTTTTATTTAAATCTACTCAATAACTACCTGTGTAGTTACTTTTATTTTTAAAAAAATTTGACAAATATATTGAAACAGGTATGTTAACATTACAATATTATTGATATTATTATGTTTTAATGTATTGTATTACAATGCAGCTATTTATTTGATATAGTAAATTTTATGATGACCGTACATGTAATCGTGTAACAGAAAGAATATCCATCAAGTCACGGATATTCTTTCGATGATTTGACTATGTTGTGATGGTATACTCGTTACATTCGTTAGGTTGGAAGGCGAAGCGAAGAGTTTAGCGAAGCTCAGCATGTAATGCGAGAGTCTGTGGCGCAGCGCAGGGACATGGCACTGATCGACGACGGCAGGGAGAGCACCACGCCTGTCGAACCGACCAGTGGCCTTGGCGGTGAGTTTAGAGATATCCGCGACACGTTGCACGATAATAGCACAGACAGTACCTTGCGCGTCGAACGTGGCAGCGAATCCGAGGACGAGGATAATGCAGATTCAAGCGTTCGGATAACAGTTATCTACAACACTAGACTATAGGCGAAACGGTGCTTCGTCGCGATGAATATCGCGGCGCGAACAATTTTGCTCAATGAGATCTTACAAGACGTTGAATATAGTTTGTAGAGAGCCTTTCTTAGAAGAAGCTTTTGCTACAACATAAAGCGTAAAAAGTATGTTTTGTAAGGTAGCACGTAGTCGTACAAAATGATTTATATACAACAGTTCCGTGTATAGGAATGGTATGGTGTCGGAAGTATTAATAGGATATTTTTTATAATATTAAGTATATTACAGGCAGTATGTTAATCTGCGCTGTTGCTTCGGATCATGTGGCAATTGGGGAAGAGAGATCTTAATATAAATTAATTTAATTTAAAATGTTTAATTTTAAAAAAATAATGTTTCACACAGGGATGCACTTCGGGGATGCGCTACACTCAGAAGATCTATTGATAAATCTTATGAACATTCTTCTCATCTTTTCGTATATGTTTATACTTAATAAACTTGTCAAAATTAACAAAGCCATGTCTTATATGATTTAACACAACACACTATCCAAGCATGTAAATCAAAAGATCCTGCATTGTTACACCACTTCTAACACAATATTATTCTTCCTATTCGATTTCATTATTAAGTTGATTTTATTAAGTTTTCCTGACATTATGTAAATAAATGAAAGACCTATTGCGCATAATCATTAAGTTACCATGAAACATCCTCACGTGAAATGCAATCTTTAATAATTCTCATTTTTATCAGTGCTTTGCGTCATATTTGATAACGCTATCTTGCTTTAAAGATACTAAAGCATTTAAAAAGTTGATATCTGTTCATGTATTAATTGATTGTGCGATAAATAAAAATCTTGCCATCTCTTATTAGTATAAATTCCCATATGAACACATTAATGCGTCGATATACTCCTACAACTTCAATCTTACATCTCTAACAAAGGCTCTGTTTACAGGAAGCAAATTCTCCTTTGATCCGAGTCTTGACGACGGTGCGTCTCCCAACGGTTCTCGCCGATCGTTAGCCGAGACGTCGGTGACGTCGACGGCCGATTTGTCGGTATTCAGCTCGGCGACACGTTCCCAGGCCCTAGATAATAGCCTGGACACCCAGAGCAATATCTCGAACGCGAGCTCGGGCAGCGGCGGCCTGCCGACGCCGCGGGCGACGCCGCATCAGCCCAGCCCGGATGTGGTGCGAATCTACGTACCGTACACGTCGCCCACGTACACGTTATCGGCGGTGGCCTCCTACAAGGATGACTTACCGCGCACACTGCCCCGCTCCTTGGACACTAACAAGATCCGCATCCGCGTCGATCCAGATCAGACGCCTATCGTCGAGAACTTGAAGCCGTTCACGCTGGAAAGTCCGGAAGTGGAGCTGGATTTGAAGTAGAGTGAGTCTATCGAGCTATACGCGAACGTGAAGTCGTAAATGGCCGTGATGTGCGTATAATAGATTTGGGCGTCCTGGAAGTCGCGCGTTCCTGGCCAAGAGCAAAGCAATGTCATGACGTTAAAGGCGTCTATTCGAGAGATTCCTTTTTTTCTTTCGAGTGATTGATCGGATATTAGATATTGGTGTCACTAAATATAATTAGTATTTTTAAATTCTTACTCATTCAAATTCTTAGCATGTATTCAATATAGCTTCTTTTGTCTCTTTTGGAAAAAGTAAAATAGCTGACTCAAGTTTTTTATGTCAAATATATATGTCGAAGATTTAATATTAAAGATAAAGTATCAGCATAGATCTTGAGATGTGGCATTCTCAAGAATAATGCGCGACTTCTGGCATATCCTGTATATGTATATTCTGCGACAAATCACGCGTATGTGACAGGAAGGAACAATGACAAATACGAAAGCTATTGTGTTAAATCTCAAGAGATCTCTTTATAGAAAGCGTCAATTGATGAATTAAGATTTAGAAGTGAGAGAAAAATTATCGCGATGTACTGTTTCTAGAACGTAATCTTAAATACTTATTAACTACAATATAATCTTTGATATCTGTTATTCTTATAAATTACATTTCAATTTTAAAAAGTTGTAAAGTTGTAAGAATCAATTGTATCTCAATTTTAAAAAGGATCTTTAAAAAGATCGATAATTAATTACATTCCACAACTTACGAAGGTTCAAAGAGATTGGAGATCTAAATGTTTCAATTTAAAAGATGTTGAGCGGGACAGAATTTATAATGCTACAATTTATAAGGATCGGAATGAACGAAATATTGTCGCTGCATTTTGGCCTAATTTACGTTTCATGAATGCGTTGCACATTACATAGTATCTTTCCGTAAATACAGCAACTTAATAAACAGAACAACGCACTGGATTGATGCCAACAAGAATATTGGGATTGCGACAGAACAGGAAGTGCACTCTCTTTGTCTTTTCGCGCAATATCGCAGTTTTAAGCGAAATAATAATGACATATATGAGATACTTCATATTCGCATCTCGAGAAATATTGTAACAAATCAAAGTGATGCTTGCTTTATCCCCGAGGAGGCTGTCTACTGGACTTCTGGACCAGGGCCGGACTGGATCCTCCAAAAAGGCGCAGACCTTGAATGTTCAGAAAATTTTATAATTAAATGAAAATATAAAAAAATATTTATAATAATTTGACAACACATAAGATTAGACTATTAATTGATAATAATAAAAACGTTTCTTTATATAAACGTTATTCAATTTAAAAATTACAAAAAATCTTTCGGTTAAATATTAGCCTTAGATATGAAGGAATAAGTAAAATACGAATAAAGAAAAATAATCAAACACGAGTAGATGGATCAGAGCTTATCAGTAGTGTAGCCAAAAATTTTTTAAATGAAGGGCTAACTTGAAAAAAGTAAATATAACAGGTACTTATGCAATTTTACGATTCAAACGTGCCTAAAGAAACAAGATTTCTTATTTTCATTACAATTTTTTTCACTAATTGTAAGAAAAACCTGGACTGAGGGCGCATAAATTTGTCTACTCAAGGGCGCACCGGCCTGAGGGCCGGTGGACCAGCGGCCCAATCCGAGCCAGCTCTGGACTAAACTAAACCATGTACTTTGACCCGCCTTAGTGGATCGGAAATCCAAAAAAGGGGACTGGAAGAAGAAGAAAAAGAAGCGAAATGATAAAGCAAATAATAGGATATATATAAATATCTTATATGATATCTCATATGATATTATCTCCATCAAAATTTAATAAGTCGCAGTCTGACTGGACATTTTGACATACGTGTAAAGAACCTAAAAGATTTAGATCAAAATGAAGAGTTTCTAAACTACTGAAAAATAGACAAACAAAATTGAAGTAAGAATATGAATAATACGCCAGTCTAATAAGTAATAATGTTCTTTTTATTTTTTTTCTATAAAATATAAATATATGCAACATATAATAAAAAATTAACTTATTACTAACGCATAAAAAAACTTCAAAAATTTCTCTATTAAGCGACTCATAATGCTTTAAGATTGTATAAAATTCTTTAAAATTGTTTATTGATTATTCTATCAAAGAACACACGTAATCCGTTGCTTTATATAAAGCTCTGAATACTAAGATCATGTCAACATTGGAGGATAAAATTTTGAGAAAAAATTACTATTGAAGCAGTTCCAACGAAGATAAGGGAAATGATTTTAAATGATATGGGAGATTCCGATAAAGAATGTGACGACGTGAAATACACTGGCGATAAATATAGAGATAATATTGACCCTATAATATATCGCGCTTTTCATATTTAGAATAAGATAGGACTTTCCATAACACAGAATCTCTCTCTGAAAGTGTTATAAAGGATTGGCAACGATATAAGCAGCTAGAAGCTGAAAAGTGAAAATCACAAGAGAAAGAAAGGCTGTAGTTGATTAAGAAATTTATCGTTCTTTGGATGAATGAGACAAATCCAGAATTGACAAATTTATTAACAGATGAATTCCTGCTAGAATATCAGAGACAGAGAATGAAAGAAATGTTTGCAAAACAGAGATGTACGGTGGGAATGGAACGAACAAAGAGGCTAATATTATTTTTATCAATTTAATAAATATATCCTATATAAATATATCGATCTGAATTTTAAATCTAATTATAAATTTATAACAAAATGTGAAATTATTTAATAATTTTTAGAATCGTGAAACAGAATTTATATTTGATTTCAATGTTGATTTCTGAATGCAATTATACGATTATACCACAAACAATGGTCGAAACGTAGTGAATTTTTAAATAAATTTTGGCCAGTTGTGTCGATTACATCAAATATATTTTCTTGTTAATTATTTACTGGCGAAGAGGAGTTTTATTGCTTATTTTTATACGATTATATTTAAATTAATTTGACAGTAACAAATATCTACTTGTAAAAAAATATAGCTTGTCCCATCTTGTTGTCAAACAATTTGCATGAAAAGACGAAGTATCCATATTCTTCCTGTTCTGTTGCAGTTCCACCATACGTTGGCATATTCTTCTAGAGAAAGATAGACAATGCTACGTGACTACGTCTATTCACACTATGTCCATAGTTCTCTCTTGCATTTGTCATGCAGTCTTATTTGCAGTTATTTTGTTTTAATTTTTACGAGAAAAAAATCGCTACTACAGTATATCGAATCGCTATTAGGAACTAAGGCGTAGATGATCCTGCTGTATATAAAACAAAGATGTACCTAGAGGCAAATTCATTTTTTTACATAACTACTGTAAAGAATTGAGTTCCGTTTAGATAGAGGCATCTTAAATATATAATCGATAATATAAATCTCGTTAAGCTCTAATATAACCGAATTTTGTAACGTAGCTACATAAGAAAATAGATTTGTCTCTGGATGTGATGTGTTTCGCCAAAATTTCTGGTCAGGACCGTTCCGTTTTGTTTACATTTAATTTAATAGAGTAAAATTTCGTCGATGACGATCTACGGGCAACTGTAAGCTGGTAAACGAATTTACTGTAGCATACTTCCCAGTGGTGGAGAAATGTACTGCTTATTTATGCGCTCACGAGCCAATTATATCTGCCTGTCCTCGAGAGGAAAAACTACTCATACTATTAAGTATTACGCTGCGTTGGTAATATCGACGTGTCTCTTTGGTTTAAGTTATTTTTTCTCATCTTTTCAGTTTTTTTTTTCTTGTAATTTGTATGTTGTAAGAAAGATACTTTTTTTTGTATATAATATTATATGCATAATATTTAAAGAACGAAATGGAAGAAAGAAATAAGACTATGTCAAAAAGCGAATGAAACTCCTCAGATGCAGTCGAGTTTAACTCTTTGTCGTAGAATGTGAATACTGAACAGTTTTCCACTTGTACTGCACCGAAAGTATTTGTATTATTTGATTGTGAGGCATCGCGTTTGGATATGTGTGCACCTTGCTTTCGATTTCGCCAACATTCCGGAAACGCGCGCAGTATTCCTCGATGTACATAGCCTTGCGGATAGCATAGCCAACGCGGACTCGGCAAACAATCGATTGTTATACCTAATAATAATAGCGTAAGAAGCGATGTTGGTTGAATAAATATTAAATGTTGATCGTCCGGATCTTTATCGTGTTACGCAAGAACGAGGTTGATAGGATTAAAATGATCTACCATAAGTTCCTCTCCGATTATTTTTAACGCAATTCGGAACAGTTGTAACAACGACGGCCTTGTACTTTCGATTAGTTTAGCGAGAAAAAGATTTCTCGATTGCGCGATAGCGAAACGTTACACCTCAGATTTATTCAGACATGATTTTCGTTTATCATATTTTTCGAGCTAGACTGCCTCACTAGCTTTTATTGACAGTATAAAATAATGCAATATCTTGCCAGGCTATGACGCAAGTAACGTGATCAATAAAGAACTAGTGAGAGAATTGTTAAGCAGAATAGATATAGCGCTGATCGGTGTTGCAACGCGTTCATGTAACTTGCTTGAGAAAATCAAACTCGATAGCCAACCGAATTACTAAGATGATGGTATGTTAAATAAGAGACTTTATTAACGCATGGTACTGTGGTCCGTTCTGGACCGGAAATCCATCTGGGACTTTTGAGAAGAAGACTTTACAAAAGCGTATGAGAATTGTTATGCACTGATCGATCAGTGGCTGTTTCGACAATGCTGATAATGCGTAGCACGTAGTTACAGATTTCGCTGCAAAAGTCGAACAATTCGCGTTTTTCATTAATCACATCTTATCTGGTAGAGTTGCATACATAAATTTGATATAACTGGTGTTAGTACGAAAAATACTTAACTCGACGAATACGTGGTGGTCCCTGTTATGCGTGGAACGATATTATTTCGCGTTATTAAAGTATAATTTAGTTTTTAAGAGGCGACTTCTCCGTGGACGAAGCAATGACCAATTATCACTGCATTTATCCGACCGTGGGCGTGAGCGAGACGATAAAATTTCGTAGGTATATAAAATACGATAAAGTAATCGTTTAACCGACGCGAGAAGAGTACAATTACTTTATTATTAGGTCACAAGTGCGAGCATTGTTACTTTACTCGATTCTAAGTATTTTCGAGTAATTTCGAGAGTCCCCGCTTCAATAGATTTAATTAGAAATAATTTAAGCGCGCATCAATTATAAATACAGCGTGTCCAAAAGTTACTCTTTGTTTCTTAACGATAGATCTTTTTGCAAATCTGGATTTGGATTCTCTTCTCTGGCGGAAATTCAGGAGGAAAACTAATTTCAATTGCATTTTATGTCTGTATAAAAAAATCTATGTAATTTTTGGCATCAATGGGACAATTTCGCTAAATTTCGGACGATCTCCCATTGAATATCAAATCCGTGACTAAAAATTGATACGATTGACATTATATGAGACGCGCTGTATATATATTTTCTGTTCATTATTCACATTCGATGGCCACTTTTGTACAGGCGAAATATAGTCCAAATGTAATGCCTGAGGAAGAACAAGTGTGTACAAACACTCTTAAGACTATTAGCGCGAGTCGATATTTTTTTTATACGTGTTAGTGGCGGGAGATGTAGCTTAGGCTCTCGCGCGTTATTTTTCTCCTGTTCTCCTTATATAGGACACAGTATATATATATATAAGAGATGATGTTTATAATCCGACGAATGCAATACTCATCCTACCAATTACCGACGAGAGGGGAGGGGGGAGGGGGGCCGCACTGTAAGTCGATTAATTGTCGAAACAATAAAGTCTAATTGTCAACATAGCAAAAATACATCTCACTTCTTCCATAATCATTTTTTATTATGCAACTATGCGATGTTTGTTCCAACTTATCAATTTTTATTTACAAGTATTGTTGCAGACCCGATCTGAAAATATAGGATCAATCAAGGTGATTGTGGGCGGATATGGTGTTACTTTCTCAAAAATCAGATTAACAGTCATCATGAAATGTGTGTGGTTAAAAAATGACGTCTATTAACCTCGCGGCCATTATAAATGCACATTGAAGATGATTTATCTAATGATTGTTGATCTTCTTGTTGAAAATATTACAATGACATTTAATTACAATTACTTTTTAAGTGCAATCATCTCGATTGATCCTAATTGGTTTGCTTCCTTTTTTGTTAATTTTATTGATAATGACTTGATCTTACAAGAATGTTCAGTGCGCGGAATTCTTGTATCTTCCTATAGAAATTCGTTGCAACCAAACTTTCTTTTTCCTTTTCCTCTTTATATGGCTACACATGTATACACTGTATAAATAAAACATCAAATGGACACGACTATTGGTCGACACTCATTTGGTTTATAACGAGCTTTGGCTTGTAACAAACTTGTCTGACTTACTTGAAGCGCTCATTAAGAACTGGGTTGATAAAAATTATCGCCCATAATCGGTATCAGCTTGCCGTTCAGCAGCATTTGCGGCCCAGTGTAGTAACGCCATAACAGGCTGCTGCCTCTCTTTAGCTGATTGTGAGCTGACAGATGAGACCAGCAATGCAGCCAGTTCTTATAGATCGACATGTGTGGTGGAAGACCGGCTACCAACCTTGAATATGATATATTTCTAAATTTCATAATATCTATTGTTTTTAGGTATGCAAAGAAATACATTAGATATAAAAAGTAAAAATTATGTCAATCTTCAGTGAAAGTAGTGGATACAAAATAATTCTACTTACCCACAGTCATTTACCGCCATGCAGTGCGATACTACTAGGAACGGGTACATAACGGTTGTAGCTACAAACTGTAGAAATATTTTGTTTTAAAACATATGCCTAAAACTTATGCACGAAATATTTAATGCATTAATTCTGACATACATTGGGTAAATACGTATCAAAGCACATTCTCTCTGAAACATATCGGACTTGCGCTTACTTTCATGGTTGATGCAGTGTATGGTTTCATTGCCGGCTCCTGTATGACGTAATTATTTATGGCATATGTAGAGATACCAGTTAGAACTATAACTGCAGCGCTTCCTATAACGCGCGGTATCAATCCTGCGTAATATCCTAGGATCCCGTTCTCCCTGTAGATCTCCAGGAACGAACCGAATAGACTGCTAATTGTGAGAATATAATAATAAATAAATTTCGTTGCAACAACACACACACACACACACACACACAAACGAATCGCCCAGAGAAGAATACAAATTTAACAAATATTTTTCCTTTCAAGATTTTTCCTTTTTCCTTTCAAGAAAACTACATTCAAAATTGCTGAATTTCTTTAACTAACAAAAACAAATGCAATTATATACAAGTTTTGTCTGTTCCTTCATTTTATAAATGATAAACGCATATTATAAAACTTCTTTTAGCATCAAACTATTAAAAATTTCCTTAAATACTTTCTCAATATTCAGAAACTTTAATAATCTAAATTGCCAGTAAATAATTAACATATGTAATAAATTGTAAGACGACCCAACTGGCAAGAGATGATGTTCTATCTATTATTTATCACTGCGTATCAACCATACGGATTGTGGTCCTCTACGAGTAACAAATTTAATATTAATAAATGCTAAAGCATATATTAAATTCTCCCCCCCTCCCCCCAACACCCTCCCATCACGAAAACTGTTAGAAAATTTATTGCGAAAAATATTACGGGCGTCGTGCCTCGGTGGTCGAAGTGGTACGACGCCCGCCCAGAGAGTAGGGAGGTCCAGGTTCAAATCCTGGCTGAGGTAATATTTTTCGCAATAAATTTTCTAACAGTTTTCGTGATGGGAGGGTGTTGGGGGGAGGGGGGGAGAATTTAATATATGCTTTAGCATTTATTAATATTAAATTTGTTACTCGTAGAGGACCACAATCCGTATGGTTGATACGCAGTGATAAATAATAGATAGAACATCATCTCTTGCCAGTTGGGTCGTCTTACAATTTATTACATATGTTTCTCAATATTATTTCTCGGTAACTATTTCTTTTCTTCCTAGACATTTTAATTGAAAAAAATTCATCCTTTCTCCTCTGGATAAATTTAAAAAATTTATGCTGTATATTGTATATTTATGATACCTATATTTTGTCTCTCCACCCACAAATTGCGCCATCATCCTTAACGAAATGACTTCTAGAGGATGACTAACTATGATCGCGACTGTTCTACTGATTACGTCCCAAATGATTTCATTTATACATCTTTTACGTCTGTAAATAATGAGAAATTATACATTTACTATTCAATTTTTCTTTCTTCCTTTAATACATACCTCACAATTTCGTCCTCATCATCTTCATCTTCGTTCTGCTCCACCGAATTCGGCTGTAGATACTCCAAAGTCTTGTCGCATGCTATCGTGCTAACTGTATAGGAACATACCTTGGGTACCAAACCTCTATAGCAGCCTGCGAAGCCATCCATGCTCTTTATGTGCTTAACTGCAAGAAATAATGTAATGTATAAAACAGAATAATAAAGCAATATAATTCAAAGTGAAAAAAGTGAAAACAATCTTCTGTGGTTTATATAAAAGATTTTGAATTAGTATAACATAATATAAATAATTATATTATATGCAATATAAATCAAAATCTCTTTAATCTAGAATTAGGTACAACAGGAAAATACTTTTAAAGATTTTAAATTAAAACTACACTTACTATAAGTAAAGGCATTAGGTAGTTTCAATGCTGGCTTTCCAAACAATGTTACAGTCGGTTTTGGTGGAATCGGTTCATATCCGATCTATATAATAAGATAAATGTATACCATTTTCCTTTGCTAACAATATTTTGCCTTGACAGGCTGTCATTTTACATGAGAATTTATTGATCAGCAAACATATCTTTACCTGTATCAGAACCTTCGCATATTCAATAGGATAGGAGATCGCATTTATTAAAATGCGACCAGCTATATCTGACCACAGAATCTCCGTGTCTTTCGACTTCGGAGGCATGCTTGGCAAATTTCTTGACCTCCTCTTTTCTGTGAAGAACATATAGATGGTACAAAACAGTAAAAGGCTTATTCTATCAAGAAAGAAGTCTCGTCTTATAAAAACATACCGGTTCTCATCGTTTAAGATCACAAACTGATATCACAGGATAAATTTTTCTCTTCTCCCGACCTAATCTCTCATAAAACTCCTCCGTATATCTTCTTCTAAGCCAGCAGAAGACAACCACTAACTTTAAAGTCAATCAGGATTAGCGTTGCCGCGATATTCCCATTTGTTTTTGGTCACACACACAGGTCACCGAGTATCCCTCTCACCGGCATCACGGTACTCGTCTCCCTGCGGTGTTCTTTGCACTCCGGGTGTAAGGTCACGTCCAGCCCGACGTCGATAAGCAGATAAGCGTCCGGGGAATTATCTCTGCGATCTTGCGCGCGTTCGCTCCATTAAAAACGCCGCTGTAGCAAGGTCGATCTATCTGCAACCTTATCACAATTCAGAACGTTACATTCCGACACAGTTTACTCGACAAAGTGCTCGTACAGACCAGTATAGACCTGTCTTTTGTGACCGCACCACCAACTCCAACTTTTCTGAAGTCTTATCCTTTCCCCTTCGGCATTCGGTTACCTACAGCTGAAATCATCCAGCTCTTATATATCCTCAAACAACTCAAGTCTCCGAACTTTATTTATCTCTCCTTCTATCTTGCTCTCCCACCACTCGCACAGTATCTCCTTTTAATCACTTTTAATCGCGAAAGCGACTGGCAAGGTTATGACAGGCGCGGACTTTCGTGCGCGAAACCCTTTCATTCCGTGCGGAGAGAAGAATATGAATGGAGACCGATGGTGAAGAGGATAATGGTTTCGATATCGACTGATTGGAGATTAAAAGGATTAGATTGCAATAATGTGCGTGAAAGATTATATTTAAAAAATTTGCGCCATTTTATCGCATGATCTCTAGTGCGTTCGAAAATAGGTTTGGGGGTGCGGTCCGGTTGCTGCTTCCGAATGCTTCCAATGTTTTCGCTTCCAACGCTACCAAAGAACGTTCCACTAGTGCTACCAACGCATTCAATGCTACGCAAGTGGACCACTCTTGTAGAACCAGATTGAAGGCTTCGGTGGAAATTAGATAGGATACTACTCTGAAGAAACATATAATAAATAGATTAAGGATTCTAGATCGAGTAGCAAAGAAAATATATTGCCAACGGTGAGTTTCTTTGTACTACTTCTATACAATTTTTTCGTTTATTATTTTTGTGTGTGTAACAATAACACGGTTACCACTTTTATCTATTATAGAAGTGTTTGATTAAATTCCTATTCTGTAATTGACGACGAAGAACATTAAATTTGTATAAACATGGAGGTGGACATTGCGTTAACATGTATTGTAAAGACTTTCCTGGAACCATCTGCTTACATTTATGAAGATGACGATGCAGACATATTAAAATTAATTATAAACCAGATGGATACTATAGAAAATCGCCAACAAATTCCTAAAATACAAGGTTATGTCGAAAACATAATTCCATCGCTTAGCAGTATGGAGTTTAAATCTCACTTTCGGTATTATGCGATAAATTTTGCATTAAATGCTTATGTACAAAAACTAGAATTAAAATTTCTAATTATTATAATATTATGTAATACTAATATAATTAATAATTAGGATGCTGCCTTCTACATTTGAATTTGTTTTAAACGAAATTGGGCAAAAACTTATTCGTACTACAGATGGAAATAAGATGATATCTCCTGATAAACAATTTTTATTAAGTCTTTGGCGTTTTGCAACTCCAGATTCATATAGGCAAGTATTGTAAATACGATTGATGTAAATATTGAACATACTTTAACTATCAGCTTTAAATTATATGCTACATTTTGATATAAACAATACTTGTTTTTTAGATCGATAATTCAACGATTTAATGTTGGTAAAGCTACTGCCGTACGAACAGTGCGCCGAGTTGCCAAGGCATTGACTGAGATTTCGCCAAATTATATAAAATGGCCTGCAAGAGATAAAATACAAGCTATTGTAGATGGCTTCTCTTCTGTAAATGGTTTTCCTGACACCATCGGTGCTATAGATGGTACTCACATTAATATCCCTGCACCTGATAAAAATGCAGAAGCTTACGTAAATCGGAAGGGTCATCATTCAATTCATGTACAAGTAAGATTTTAATAATTGATTATATGTATATACCTGTCTCTTATACACATCTAGATGTGTATAAGAGACAGGACGCGTGACTAGATTTGACGCTCGAGTCGTGAGTCATTAATATCCCTGCACCTGATAAAAATGCAGAAGCTTACGTAAATCGGAAGGGTCATCATTCAATTCATGTACAAGTAAGATTTTAATAATTGATTATATGTATATATAAGATCTTATATATATTATAGTCTCGTTTTGATATTCACTGCCACTGCTGAAAATCTGTATATAACGTATGTACAGAAAAGATAATGCAAAAATATATATACATTTGCGTGTGCGTGCGTGCGCGCGTGTAAATAATTAATATAAATGTAAGTAATTTAATATTAATATATTTTTTTACAGGCTGTTTGTAATCACACGAGACAATTTACGCATGTTTATGTTGAAAACGTGGGTTCCGTTCATGACGCTCGTGTTTTTCGTCTATCAGCTCTTCAGGAATATATTCATGATCCGAATAAATTTCCGAATAACACGCATTTAAGGGGTAACACCACTATATCTGTCTCTTATACACATCTAGATGTGTATAAGAGACAGGTATAAGATCTTATATATATTATAGTCTCGTTCTGATATTCACTGCCACTGCTAATAATCTGTATATAACGTATGTACAGAAAAGATAATGCAAAAATATATATACATTTGCGTGTGCGTGCGTGCGCGCGTGTAAATAATTAATATAAATGTAAGTAATTTAATATTAATATATTTTTTACAGGCTGTTTGTGATCACACGAGACAATTTACGCATGTTTATGTTGGAAACGTGGGTTCCGTTCATGACGCTCGTGTTTTTCGTCTCTCAGCTCTTCAGGAATATATTCATGATTCAAATAAATTTCCGAATAACACGCATTTAATTGGAGATGCTGCTTATAAATTGCATCAGCATCTGTTGGTCCCATATTCGGATAATGGACATCTTACACGACATCAGAAGAATTATAATTATTGCCATTCTTCTACTAGAATGGTTATTGAAAGAGCATTCGGTCTTCTGAAAGGACGGTGGAGAAGTCTATTAACTAATTTGGCAATTAATCGCATGGATTTCACGCCCTATCACATACTAGCATGTTGTGTGTTACACAATATTTGCTTATTAAAGAATGATGAATTGCAATTGCAAAATGAAGCCCTTGTTGTAGATATACAGGAAATAGAAATGCACGAAAGAGTTGAACATAATTTTGATAGAGCTGTTGCGGAAGCAAAGAGAAATAACATATGTGTTAATTTATGTGTAAGAAATATATAACAGATATATATTGCAGAAGTATTTATTAGTAAGATATGATATGTAGTAGTTTTTGTAACATTTTCTTGTATAAATGTAATAGCTTACTTTTGTAATATATAATTAAAATAAAACATAACTACTTATAAGTATATCAATTTAATATATTTGTCCCTCCTATCCTACTTAGAAAAAAGACAGTTTTCACAACACTAAAGTAAAAATAATTATAACATTTAACGAAGGGAAGGATATTACTTGAAGAAAACTAAAAACATTTTGGCAATTATTCAATATATAATCTTACTATCTATTCTACTGTTATCATTTATACTCTATGTACTCTAAAATATCACAAAGCTCTTTGGATATGCTTATACAGGGTGTTTCATTTTAATCTAGCCAGGCGAATATTTCAAACGTTGTTGAGTTTAGAGAAAAATGTTTCAGACAAAAGTTGTATGGTTTTGAGGGGGACATAAGATGGTGTCATTGGTTTGACCTTGGATAGTCGTTTGAAGATCAC
>NJRL01001896.1:21798-33130 GCA_003063815.1 Aphaenogaster rudis
TTGGCATTAAAAACTAAAAAAAATTTTTTTCACGAAAACAAAGCTTTCTTTATGAGGAAGCAAAAAAACGGTACTTTTTTAAAACGATTTTCGAACCTTTTTTTAAACATGCGCCATTTTGCAAAAAATGTAAATTTAAAAAATTCCGTACGCTTAACTGAAACTATATACATTCATATACTTTAAAAAAATCTTGTTTTTTAATTTCAGATGACCTTTAAGTACTTCAGGTGCAGGGCCGATGGAGCTTGCGCGGCGTGCAGAGCTTACTAGAGATATATTTTATACTAAAATAAAAATGTATTTTATCAAATAAAAAAATATTTATCAACAGTTCAAAAGATGATTAATTCAATGCAAAAACATTTATTTATCTACCTGCTTTATGGGCGTCACAAAAAATTCGCAAAAAAGACCTTTCGTCGTCACAGTGTTTATCTCCCTTAAACTAAGCTTTTGTTAAGGAAAAGTTTTAAATTTTTTATTAATAATGCTTCAAAAAGGCGAATGAATAATGACATATATTTGTTTCATATTAGAATTTACAATTCGTTTTTCAGGAAACTCTACTTTCATAGAATTTTAATTTCAAGCTTAGCTACGCTATTTTTTTAGGGAAAATATATTCATTACAAATAATATTAGTAAATTTATAATTAGAAAATAATTTAATAGAAGTAAAACAGTCTGTAGATAAATTTAATACAATTTTTTAAATTAAACAATTTTTAAAATTTTTAGAATCGTTTATTAAAGCAATAAGAACTCTTATGTAAAAATATTTTATCTTACGTAATATCTTAGGCAATTGCACTCATTCTTCTCGTCGCTACTCATTCTTCTCGTATTTATTTTTTAATCAGACAATCGAGAAAAGCAGCTATAAAAATAACTCGCAGCCGACAAGTGAGTACGCTTTTTCGCGTCGTTATTTATCAACGAGCACTGCCCACACTTCCTCTCGCTGAAGAGGATTTTAACGTCTGATTTTTCTTACGAACTCCACAGAAAGGAAATAGAAAAGCCAGGACGTGACATCGGTAATGCGTTTAGCCACTGCCCTGCCAATCATCGACGCATAACATCGCGGAATATTGAGCGGCCGATGGCGGAGGCGATTCGCAGAGAGACAGAAGAAAATGGTTTATCAGCGTGCGCGGCGGTACGTGAATTAAAATTCAACGCCACCCCGCGTGCGTTTTCACCCCCGCGCGATTTCTTCAGCCTCAAGACAAGGAAGGGGATGAACGAAGTCGGCCGCGGTATAAAAGGCCACCACTGCGCTTATCGCACACTCCACCGCCGATTTTCCTGACATCCGGTACAAATACGCAGGTAAGCGGATATAGGATCTTTCGGAAACGCTAAATATCTCTTCACTTGCAACTTCTTACAGTTTATATATGCGGATAAGTTCATCGAGTAATTTCCGTTAGATCTCTCGCACGATTCGTTAATACGTATCATCTATATTTAAAAAAACTGATGAATTGTTGAAATTATTAATTATCGAATTAACTTTCTCTCTTTGCTTTTGCTTGCTATGAATTTTCTGTTATGAAGAGGTACGATCGTGTCAAGTCAAACAGCAAGGCGGATTATGTGTATATAGTAATAAGTGTGATAAGATTTTTATGTATATAATTTATTTTAAAACACAATTAAATGGCCCACTAATCGCAGCTTTTCCACTAATTTAGAGATTATTTTTCTTCATCAAAAATATTTTATTTTTAAATTGCATACTTGTTTTAAATACTCGAATATATGAGATTTAAATAACTTCTTGAGTACTCTTCAGTACAAGAATAAAAAAACTTTAATTGTTAAAATATTCAAAAGACAAAAATATTAATTTTATTTGTTATTTATAATCCATTTATATTTATTTCTGTATACAACATGTCACGAATATCTTTAATCATTATGCAAATAACTCTGCGTTTGTACATTTTGTTATATTTATCTTTAATATAAAATTTTCATATGTTTTATTATTTTTAATAATATCGTGACACATATATTATAAAATATGTACTTTTTAATGAAAGTGGAATGTATTTACATATCTTCAAAATTCTGCTGTGCATTAGTAATATTTTTAAAGTGTGACTCTACAATTATAATTAAATAAACTAATTAAAAGTAATAGATTTTACGAAATAGAAGCCAAATAGTTTGATTTGTAGCGTTTGTTGAGAATACTTGCTTCATGAATCTAATTCAATGAATTTCACAAGAAATGAAGAATACATCATTACGCAACTAGCATTATCGATTATTACTGTTACAAGAAAAATGGATATATCCAGTAATTCACGATCTATGTCGTATGTTTAACGAGGATTTGCTATAAAACGAAAAAATAATGAATATGATTACAGACATGAATCTGAATCTTGCGCTGTCCTGCATGATCGCGGTCATGTGGTTATTCTGCGGAAGATGTAAAGCAGCTCCTGGATTGATCACTGGCATCCATCGCAATTTAGGAAATCATCCACATATCCGCGGGTAATTGCTGTGCTATATATAACCAAGTATATACATACAAATAAAACTGAAGAACTGAACGATAAAATGAGATACACGAATCGGTATAATTCGACGCTGTTAAGGATTTAGAAATTAACAGTGATATTCTGGCTATTTCGTGTATTTTGCCGCAGATACGCCGTGGAAGGCCTCATGAAGGACCTCGTGGAGGATCTCGTCGGCGAAGACGAAGATAACTTACGACTTAGTAAGCGCCAGCAGTTGGATGATTACGGTCACATGAGATTCGGCAAGCGGTCCAACAATGACGACGAAGAGTACGGGCATCTGCGATTCGGCAGAAATATCGAGTAAAACGCCATCACGCCGGATTTCTTTACATCGTAGATCGTGATCGTTCACACCCGTGTGCTAGATGTAGATAGAATATATTTTACATTGCAGCTATACGACCGTGTCTCGTTATTCTACCTTCTCCAGTTTCTTCATTTTCGAGCTTTATGTCGCGAATTAATCTGCGTTATCCAGAAGTATGCTGGCAATCTAATTACCTCGGATTTAATTTTGTAATTTTGTCGTTACATTTCCTTAGGATATTACAACATAATGACGCTTTTATTTATTGCGAAAATAGATAACTTTATAAATGGAAAAGATTAAACGAACATTATAAAAAACATCTGACAAATTATAAATCATTCAACTTCTTCTGTGTTAAAATATATTAGAATTGAAACACGATGAAGTGCAGAAATAAAATCAGCTCCTACTCGCCAAAAAAATGTTCTTTTAGTTCTTATACATCTTATTTTTATGAATAAAAGGATAATCATTGCGTTCATTTTGCATATTATTCTCATTATCCCCAATTTATTCAAAATATTCTAGTTTAGATTTATCTAACATTTCAAATAATTTTGTAATCCATAGTTTCTTCTTTTACTTTCAAGAGCTTGCATAAATCTTTTTCATAAAGCAAAAGCTATATACATGATTTTTCAATCATTAATAGAACTTTGTGCTGGTGTTTATTATCTTAGAATCCCAAATAGTTTCCCTCTTTGCATTTTTAATTCTGCTATTCTTTGATGAAGATCCATATTATCATCTAAAAACGTGTGGTACCCGCAACGATTTTCCAAATTCTCAAGATTGTAGCCAATGGTGCGTCGATTTAACAACCACGGCTTTGGTAGTGGTGGCGGTGATGGTGGTATCGGTTTCGGAGGATAAGGCGAGCGATAATCGCTACTCGTGGTGGTGCGATAATTCGTCTGACAAATGACCATAGGATCCAGAAGGATGTCTGTCAATTTTAATACCTTGTCTTCGTAATCCTTCCTAGAAAATGTTGAATCATGCTATCATCGCCTTGGCTATACATCAAAATTGATCGGGAAATTCATTATGTTAATTACTTAAAAATATAGCCTTTTACAATTCTTTCAAAATGTATTTGTTTTACACTAAATATATAAACATTTTAAAAAATTTTTAAATAAATTTAATAACTAATATATTGCTATAATAATAATAACCTTATTAATTAATACTGATAATATAACTAATAAATTGATATTAATAAAGATCTTAAAAATTATTATGTCAAAAAGATAAAAAGACAGCAGCAATAAATTTTAGATTAATTTCTCTTGATTCCAAAGACGAAAACTTTATTTTTACAGAATAATTTTTTTTTATATATACAGATTGCCAATGATATTTTTAGGATATAAGCACAAGGAATACATACTCCGCTGAAGCGAGCGATTGCATCGTGAGTAAACTGCGTCTTGGATAAGTAATCGGCTTGTACTCGTCTTTCAGTTTAATTTGCGACAACATAGTGCGTGTCTCCGAAATTCCAGTGACTTCGTCCTCCGGACCGAGTCTCCGATACGAGGATGTGTGAAGATTCCCATCTGGTGGAAATATGGCCACATTGTCTCTAGGCTCCGACAAAGTTTTCATTTGCCTGTTAATTAGTTCAAGCGAAATCATCGAGCAATAAATCTTAAGTTTTGTTTAAATGTATCAGTTTTATATTATTAAACTAAATTAAACTTATTAATATTATATAATATTATATATATAATATGTAATATTATAATATCGGTATAATATATTATATACTATCGGTATAATATAATATAATATTTTAATGTACCAGTATAGTATGTTATGGTATTTTAGTACCAACATATAGTATTTTACATAGAGTATTATAGTATCAAAATACAATATACTATAATATAATATATAATATACTATATTATGGTATTATAGCAATACACTGTAAAACTACTATTTGTTCATTAATATAAACTAATGTCAATTTGGTGATAATTAAAGAATTTAAATAATATTTCCATATACAATTTAATATACAAATAATGAATTCAAAATAGGTAATTTATAATTAGTTTATAATTCAAAACGTTCGACAAACGTTTTAACATCTAAGCATATATCTTTTTTATAAATGTAATTTGCGCTCCAACTACCACGCCCTACTCTCATTAGCCCCTGTTCGAGCTCGACACCGATTTATAGTTTATATATTGTTTAGTAAATATTCATTTTACTTTTAGTCTTAGAAACAATTATCCAAATATATATCTATACTCACTTTTTTACTTCTTCCGACAACAATAAAGAATTATCTTGGAACAAAGTCATATTTTTTAGATAATAATTAATACTACGCTAATTAATTCGATTAAAATATTACACGATTACTCACATACTATGTCAAATAATAATATACAAAAATGAGAATATTCTTGTAAGGTGTCTGAAATAAAGCACCGTTGCTATGATTAACAAATAACAACAGTGGTTTTCTCCACGGTAACTACTCCCCCACATTTCCTTGCGTAAATGCAAGTGTGATATGCCTGATGTATATACGATTTTGTCGCGATTTATCTATAAATTACCCCCACATCATTACTTCAAAAATTAATTTATAATACAAAATTCGAGTTAGAAACTTTCTCATAAAAGTTTTGTGTTACTTACAGGAGAATAAATTGATAATTATATATAAGAGTTTAAAAAATTAGAAAGTTAAGAAAATTTATGTAGGAAAAAATGTATAAAAAGAATCGAAATTTTCTACAATTAAATAGTGTTACTATTTATAGTAATATGTATACATTATTTAAGATTAAATATATCTTTTAACAATTAAATCTTAAATTAATTGAGATTAATTTAAATTTTTTAAATAAAATATAGTTAAATAAATAATAAAATACAAAGTATTTGACAGATATTATCTTTAAAGTATCTCTCTCAATAAATGTTTTAATTACTATACATTTATATACTATATATTTATTGCGTTTTTTGATATATTCTAATAAATGAAAGTAGATTGCAAAATAGTACTAACCAATCATGGATTTTGACTTTATCGCTATACACTGCTGGAACATGAAATACGATAGGTTCAATATTTTCATCTTCATTATTATAAGATGACATAAACTGTAAAAAAAAGAAATATTTGTAGGAAAATTCTATCAAAAGTAAATCACCAGAAATTATCAAATTTCCGACAAGTACTATACACATGTATTTATAATTCGAGAGTAAAACATTTTCCCATATTCTTTTTGTTTCATACATTAAAATTTTACAATAATGTAATATGTAATAAATCAGATATTGTTTAAAAATATACGCGGCTTAATAAAATTATAAGATAATTAACATTTTAGAATTTTTTAAATAAAACGTTACATTTTAGAAAAGAAATATAATTTATATCTAAAACATGCGTGTGTAAATTATTATAATCTTACGTTTATTTTCTGTTTTTCCAGCATTTTGTGTTTTATACGTATATGTATTCGTGTATTTTCTTTCCGAAAATTAAATGTAAAAAGAGTTCATTAGCTGGTATTAAATAACTTCTTCATTAAATCTACAAAAATAGCATAACTCAACCTATTTTCTGTTACGTCATTTTATACTATTACGTGAATATAGTATCACTTACATACAAATTATACAAATATTTTTCATGTATTTTCTCTTTTATTTTACAATTATCTATTTATGATGCAAAATAAGATCAAATTCATGCTATTGCTAAATAAAAATATATATTCGTATATGCTTCGTGTATACATATATCTTTCATATAATATATACCATGGTACCAAATAAATATCAAATAAATATATCAAATATTATCATTGTATATATAATACAATACAATTGTATATATAAATTATAATAACATGGAATACAAGGTAAGAGAATTAGACATGAAAGCGCTGCAGGAAGAAATTTTACGTAAGTGTAGAAAAAAGACGGAACCTTTAACTCTTCCTGACAAAACGGAAGATGATAAATATAAAGAAGAAGATCTATATGAGGAAGACGTAGTCTCAATAGAAACTGATAAAACTACAGATGAGGAATTACCATTCGAGGATATATTAGCTGAAAAACGCCGCAAATATACGACTAAAGAAGAATTTATTTATTCATTGTATAACAACATACTTCCAGCTTTTGTAGCTGAGTAACTATTTTAATGCAAAACAAAAAAACTGTTATTATTATACCATTAATTTAATTAAATCGATATAGATGGGATGGATATTTCTTGCGGCAGAAACGGTTCGCGAAGAAATTTCATCAGGACGATGCTGAAATTATAGAGGAAAATGAAGAAATAGGTGATTATAACAAAAATGATGATTCATTCGTCAAAGAAGAAGAGAAAGAAAAGATAGTGTCCGTTCCATGGAAGTTATCATTGCCGGATGAATTTGCCGACATAAAGTTTTACAACAATAATTCTTATTGTGGTCGCATCAGCAAAAAAATGATGGAGGGCGAAGGAACATATACATGGCATAATGGCGTTCAATATAAGGTACTGATAAGTACGTGGGTCATAATTAAAATATAATGTAGGTAAAAACGAATATATATATAATTAGTAAGTATACTAACACACATTAAAGAATATTTTAATTTTCTTAAATATGACATGCGGGTATTTCAAAATTGAATCGATATAATATTTTACTATAAAACACTATATTTGTCGTTAAATTTAGCAAGAATAAATAAGAAAAATTATGCAGGGTCAATTTGAACGTAATAAAATTCAAGGGAAAGGTCTCCTGAAGTGGAACAATAATTGTTGGTACGAAGGCGACTTTGTGGATGGTCTTCGGCATGGCAAAGGTATCCTGGTGGACAGAGAAAACAATCGCATGTACGTTGGTCAGTGGTACATGGGTCATATGCGTGGAAAAGGATAAAATATCGAGGCAAAAATATTTATCACGTTACAATGTTTAACATTATTGGTTTACCTTGAGAAATTTTTTATATTATTACGTAATTGCATTTAATAAGTACTGATTAATGTACTATAATGTACCTAATAAGATGTATTTTGCGTATGAAATAGATAAATAGTACGCAATATCACCTAAATAAATGTTTTAAGTTTATACCTAAATTTTGTCTATAGTAAAAATTGTTCAATGATCACTTCAATATGTATTTTAGTATATATTTCTTGCGAAGTTTCGTATATAGTCGAGAGCAAAAATTTGATTTAAGCGTAGAAGAGATTGTGGTGCTTTGTAACTTAATTGTTTATATATTGTTAATAGTAAATGATAAATATTTCTGAAAAAGCTATTTTATAGAAGAACTTTAAATAAAATGCTTAAAAAGTCGATTTTTAAAGGCACGAGAGACATGCTAACACGACCAGTTAAAGAGATTATCGTATCGTAACAGTCATTTTGTCCTAAATATCCCAGTAATTAAACAAGAAACATTAAAGTAGCATTTAAAAATGATTTTATGTGCATATTTTAAACGTTTGTAAGTAATATTGTATAAATATTTCAAAAAGATTAATTAATAACATGATTTTTCAAACATTGTTGAAATGTTTTAAAAACATTACTGCAAATATTTTTTTAGCATTACATATGTTCTATATATATATACACAACGTTAAAAATTACATACTTGTAAACGTCGTTGCATGTTAATGAATATCGTTATAATAACATTGTAGCAATAATTTTTTTGCCTATTGGGATAATTTCCCTGTTGTAAATTATTTTAGGAGACCGCCCTTTCTTTAGTTGGAAGTATTTTTGTCAAGCACTCGGATATCCGAAGGACATTCATAAGACGTCCTTTAAGGATATTGAGAATATCCGTAGGCCATCCGTTTTACGTCCTTCAGACATTCTATGGACATCCATGCTCAAATAGAAAAATATGTCATTTTGACGACATTAGACGTCATTTTGAGGTCAAAATGACGACAAATAACGTCAACTTGCTACCTGGGTGGTATATTTGTTTATGAAATTGATGGACGTGATAAAAGCTATATCGATACATTTTGTTACATATAACCACCAAGAATATCAAGTATCTGCATTAATTTTAGAACTGAACGAAATTGTATTGTCAAAATACATCTCATTTACTTTCACATCTTGGAGCCCAATTTTAAGGACTCGTTTTCAAAAAACCATTTCGTTAAAACATAGGTGAAGACTTTTATAATGCTGCGTCTTTTATTCCATCTTGTATGGTTTTTTACTTACGAGAAATACGAGAACTCCGCGTCCATCTGGTGGTGGTGCCGCGTACTGCTCGTGGATATTACATGGACTACAAACTTATCCATTTTAGGATTTCCTATAGTGTCCATAAATGTATATCCTATGGATATTTTTATAAGGTCCATGGACATCTCGACAAGAAATGGACCAAAAGTTTGTCCGTGGCAGTCACCTCGGACGGACGGGTTTTTTCCGGCTGCGACCGTGAACAAGTTTGGACGTGTTTCGTCCTGCAAAAATTTTTTGAGGGTTGCTGACGCGTACGCTGACGCCAACCTCCCGCGTCTGGTGAATCATTCAGCAACGGGCCGTGGAGCCCAACATCTACCGTGTTTGATATTTTGGCCGTATCGGCCCTTTATGGGTCCGAGTGCCATAATAGAGAAGAAGACAAGAAATGGACACAAAACGGATGTCCATAAGATATTCTGTGCTGTCTGGAATGCTATAGAAAGAATCGCAACTATTTTATTTAGGGCAAATTAGATAGATTAGCAAACAAGAATGCATGATTTGAATTTTTTAATTTAAATTTTTATGTAATGGAAGTCTAACATTTTAGAGGTTCAATTTGTGTAATTTAACCTAAAAGAAAAATCGATATTGTTTAACTAGAAATAAAAACGTGATGCTTTTAGGCCATTTCCATGTCAATTTACGCGCTTTTAAGCCCATGTAAGGGAGCTGTCCCATGACAGTCGGAAATTCGGAAAACGGAATCTCGGAATCATTCTGATTGGTTAGTCCCATGGGGCTTGTATTGTGCCCCATGGGGCTAACCAATCAGAATGATTCCGAGATTCCGTTTTCCGAATTTCTGACTGTCATGGGACCATGGACCTATAATATATGGACTGCGCATTCCCCTCATTATACATTGGTTAGAAAGAGACTAACGTGTATCCCGTAGAACTGAAAGAGATGCAAAATAAGTGGACATTCCCCTCTGCGCACAATGTATGCGCAGTGACAAAACGAGAAAATCTATTGAGGTTATAAAATTATAAGGGTAAATGCCAGTTAATTGCCAGTTAATGCCAGTTAATCACTTAAATAAAAAATTAAGTGCCGAAATGCTAATTTGCATTATATGTAAATATAAAAAAAGTTCGACCGATAGTGTATCTTTTTATAAGTAAGTAGCAAGTAATATTTATAATAATTAATGGATTTATATGATAAATTTTTACGATATTATAAACTGAGATACGTAAAATTAAAGAGCACTTGTTGTCTAACAGTTTTCCAAAGAATGATGAGTTACGTCAACAATGGATTTCAGCCATAGGATTGGAGAATTTGGCTACACAATTGAAAAAATCAAGTCGGTTGTGTAGCCAACATTTTGAAGATGATTGTTTTTTCTACAAACTAGGAGGGGACAAAAAAAGAAGATTTATTAAGCCGGATGCAGTTCCAACAATTTTTAGTTTTAATTATTCACGGTATGTGTTTGTGTTATATTGCTAATCAGATAATTTGTTTGTGTCATTAAATCAGCTATTATCAGCATTATTTTTTATAATTACAGAAAAGAAGCAGCATATATGGAAGTAAGTTCCAATGTTTGCATTGCAGATCAAGCTTGTAACGAAACTCAAACAGCCATAGAGGAAGAAGAAGAAGAAGATGGTTGTAATGAAAGGTGCTGACTGATTGTAATGAGAAATATTTATGCAGTTTTTTTTGCATTAGAATTAAATAAATTTTCAAAGAAATGTTTATTACAGGAATCCGCAATTGAACGTTACGCTTTTGGAGTCACCACCTAAAAAAAAGCAGCACTGTTCGAGCTCACATTTTGGGGATTGCTCCATTCAAAAATATCCCCTTATGGCAGCACATAAATTGCAAATAACCACAAAAACAGTCAATGACCAAAAACGTAAAATACGAACATTACAACAGCAGGTTCTACGGTTGAAGAAAAAAGTTTCAGATATGAAATCTTTGATTACAGAATTAAGGGAAAAGCAGATGATCTCTGAACAAGCTGAAAAAATGATATCCGTAAGACCCTAATCTTTTTTCTTTTCCTGCTATGGTCCGATTTTATAACTTTATTTTTACACCAAAGTTTAAAGCGTCGTCTATACAATAATTGGAGTAAGCTCTTGGCGTAAGAAGTAAGAGTAGGCGTAACGAAATGGGATTGGTTTATTTCGTCATTACGCCTACTGTTCTTACGCCAAGCTTACTCCAGTTATTGT
>NJRL01001901.1:19851-32941 GCA_003063815.1 Aphaenogaster rudis
ATTTAACCATTTCATTTAATTTGGATGTAATACGGTTAATAGGATCTTTAGTTAATTTACGATAAGTCGTTTGGTCACTGAGTAGTGTATTCATGATGTTGGAAAGTCAGCGAAGCTATGTGATCTTTATTAGTTTATCGTATATTACGTTAAGATTATCTGTGTCTTTCTGTAGGTTGATCGTATTATTGAATTTTTTGATATAAAACATTTCCGCTATCTCTCTTTTCCTTCTATGCTTTTCTTTATGTAGGATTGCAGGTTTTGACCAATTAAATTCATGGTCCTGCGAAAGTCGGTGTTTGCTGACTACTGAGTGGTTGCAAGGAGGCTTTCTAATGTCATTCTGGTGTTCTTTGACTCTACTTTCTAGGTGTCTTTTCGTTTGTCCTATATACGTCGCGTTACAATCAGTGCAGTCGATTTTGTAGATAAGTTCGGTTTGTTTATTGTCAATTTATCTTTGTCTCTCATTATAACGTTATCAAGCTTTTTTGGGATGATAAAAAGTACGTCAAGTTTCCAGTTTTTTAAAATGTGGGCTATATCCTCACTGACACCACTGATGTAAGGGACAGTTATGAGTTTTTTAGGGTCAATCTTCATCTCGGTTTCACTATTGACATTGCTACGATGCTTAAGTGTTTTAAGCCTTTTATTAATATGTTTTTCTATAACATGTTTAGGGAAGCAATTGTTGGAAAGGATTCCTTTAACTATTTCAATATTTTCGCTGTGGAAGCGATCGTCAGATAATAAAATTGCGTAGTCAACGAGATTAATGACAGTGTTAACTTTGTATTGTTGGGGGTGGCTTGAGAAGTAGTTAATGTATCGGCCAGAGAACGTTGTTTTGCGGTACCAATTGGTTACCAATGTATTATTTTCTCTGAAAACAGTCGTATTCAGGAAGTTAAGTGAGTTATTTTGTTTTTTTTCATATGTAAATTTAAGTCGAGGGTGATAACAATTAAAAACGTTGAGTATGTCGTTGAGTTTAAGTTTAGGAACTATTGTAAAAATGTCGTCAACATATCTGTAAAAGACCGGTAGATCGAATTCCAACAATTGCGTGCAACATACTTCAAGGTCGTCCATTACAATTGATGAGGCTGTGGATCATAGGAGTGGACAAAGAAATTACTCGTGAATTTACACAATACACCTCGCGTTCCTTTATTGAAAATCGTGGATACCAGTGGATACGTTACATAACGACTCGTGTCGGCTACCGTCGTATAGCTTCACTTCACTTTTTGGTAGATGGCGCTGGACGGCCTGAGGCGGACCTGTCCATATGTCCAGAAACAGGTGGATTGTGAATTGGTGAATTATATAATAATTATAAGCTGTTTAATAAAGAGTCTGCCCCAATGTCGTAAAGGATATGACACTGGTTAATAGGGCTTCTTAAGAGATTAGCAAGAAGCGGGGTACAGTACGAAAAGAATCATGTGCACAAGCGTGCGTATTAACAATGTGTGGCAAGGCCGAGGCCAGGCCTCGGAGGAGAAGGGAAGGATCAAATGGATAGTGAGCATGCCTTGATAAAGGCATAAAGGATATCAGCGATCCTGGGGGAGGATCGCGCGAGCAGGGCTCGAACATCGTAAGGAGGAGAGATGTCGAGACTAGCAAGCGATGAGGCGAGAGCGCGCCTCTGACGAAGAAATAGGGGGCAATCCCAAAAAACATGATCTATATCTTGAAACGAGTGACCGCAATGGCAATCAGGAGAGGCGATCATACCAACTCTATGTAGACTACTATTTAGATTGTAGTGGTTGGATCTAATGCGCGAAAGGGTAACGATTTGATCTCGCTGCAATTTTAGTGAGTGGAACCAGGGTTTTTCTTTAAAAGGAGAATAGTAATGAAAATATTCGATGCCTTTCGTACGGGCTTGATATAAAAGAACTTTTTCCGTTTTCGCTAGATAGGAGCTTTTTACTATGGAATGGAAGTCGCTAAACGGAATAGGGTCCTCGGTGAGAACACCCTCTCCGATGGAGCGTTTGGCTAACGTATCCGCCATCTCGTTACCTAAAATGCCCGAATGGGCTGGTATCCATATTAGCGTGATTTCATACTCTTGTTTGTGAGCCCTAAATAGAAATTCTTTGATCAAGTAAATTACGTAATTATGCGAGTGGTTGAGGCTATGGTTAGAGAGGGCTTGTAAGACGCTGTAAGAATCGGAGAAAATGGTAGCTTTTTTGATAGAGTGGGTTAAAATGTAGAAGACAGTGTGCAGGATGGCCAAGGCCTCAGCTGTGAATACGGAGGCGAAGGATTGCGCTTTGAAGAGGGACTGTTGGTTGAGAGAGGGGGAATGGAAGGCAAAGCCAACGTAGTTACAGGTCTCAGATTTCGAGGCGTCTGTGTAAAAGGAGGTGGATTCTTCTAAGTGTTCATGGTAAAGATCCGTGAAAATGGTTTGAGCGGAGGACGAGTCACGCATGGTGGAGGCAAGAGATGGAGGAGTAAATTGAATGGAAAATGGTATTGAGAGGGCTTCAAGATTGATTTGATAAATGAATGGTGTTGAGGAGGAGGCGATGTAGTTTTTATATTTTATCAATTCTGAAAAACATTCATAGAGAAGGAAATTCTTAATGTGTGAAGGTCTTAAGGTGCGTTGAAGAAGGAACTGGAGGTTAAGTAATTTATTTGTAACCGGGTGATCGCGCGTTGAGAAGTTCTTTAAAATGTACTTAGAAGTGAGTAGTTTGAATCTGTGAGTAACTGGCCCGATTCCGGATTCCGCGAGGACTACATTATTGGGGGTGGAACATCTTAGTCCTAAGCAAAGACGGATAGATTTTAGTTGTAACTTTTCCAGTTTGTTCATGTGAGTGAAGTTATTAAAGGGAAAGGTAAGGCAACCATTTCCATTGAACCTCTAATGAGGGCTTTGTATATGCTGAGCAGCAGACGAGGGCTGCTGCCCCACCAGGTACCTCTCAAAACTCGAATTGTGTTAATTAATTTGTGGCATTTTTTGTGGATAAAATTAATATGATCTGAGCCGAGAAATTTGTAATCCAGATAGATGCCCAGGAATCTGCAGGAGGGGGTAGAGGGAATCGGAACATTGTTAATAGTAATAGAGAAGTTTGAAGGGTTTATTAAACGACGGGTGAAAATGACAAGGGATGATTTGGAGGGAGAGATGCTGAGGCCTTTAGAGGATAGGAATTTGTGGGCTTGATTACTTGAGCGCTCCAGAAGGGAAAGGGCCTTACTGAGGTCATCCGAACGGATAAAAATTGCGATGTCGTCGGCGAATTGAACGAGTTTACACGGTGAGTCGATGTGCTTGTTTAAATCAGAGACATATAGGTTGAAGAGTAAAGGACTAAGAATGGAGCCCTGTGGAACTCCTTTATAGGAGTGCATCTCCTCGGAGACGTGTCCATGTAGAGCAAAGTAGTTTCTCCTTTGATTGATGAGATTGTGGACAAACTGACATAGGATGGCAGGTAAAGCGATATTCAGAAGGTCTCCAATGAGGATGTTCGGAATGACGTCATCAAATGCATTCGATAGATCCAAGAAAAGACATACTGTGAATTGTTTGGAGGAGAAACCGGCATAGATGTCGGAGGAAAGGATAGCGAGATTGTCCTGACAAGACTTGAGTTTACGAAAGCCGAATTGGCAACTGGGTAGTTTAGAGTTTCTTTCCAGCCACCATACTAGCCTATGGTGTATAAGTTTTTCTAAGACCTTGAGACAGCAGGAAGTTAAAGAAATCGGACGGAATTTGCCTGGAGTGGGTTTGGGAATGAAGAATATGAGAGAAGTCCTCCATTCTTCTGGAAAGGAGCCAGAGTGAAAAATTTTGTTAAGTAAATCAAGGAAAATCTCACGGTATTCGGAGGAAAGGTGTGAGATAATCCTGTAGTCGATTTGGTCGAGGCCCGGTGAGGAATTTAATTTAGTACCTTTAAGAGCTAAGGAAAGTTCGTGAATGGTAAAGTGAGAATCAAACAGGCTGTGAGGTGAGGTATTTGAGGGATGAAATTGAGGGGTGGGAGGTGGAACCGCGCAAGAGGAGGGGCAGTAGTTAGAGGCTAGATGTTGAAGAGTTGATATATGAGAAGCATTATTAGATTGAGAAGAGGAAGAAGTCCCCAGAAACCTGTTCTTGAATCTTTTAATGAGCCTCCAAACTATGTTAGGTGGAGTGCGGGGAGTAAGTTTCTCACAAAAGTCTCTCCATCCTGTCTTTTTAGCTTTATTTAATATTCTTTTTGTGAGAGCCTGATGTCTCTTAAGGTTTACATAGTTCGAGAGACAGGGATCTCGGCGGTAGAGTCTGAGGGCTATTTTTCTTTCCGAGATCGCGTCACTGCAGTCCTCGTTCCACCAAGGAGCGGGGGGAGAGGTAAGCCTTTTGTTGCTAGGAGGTGAAGAGGGAGGTTTAGCAGGAAAGATAGAGGAGATGTAGTCTTTGATGAGAGTAGTAAAGAGGTTATATTTTTTGACAGGGTTGGGTTCGTCGTCTAAGCTATTTTGCAGGTTCTGTGTGTTTTGAAAAAGGAATTGATCAAATTGCTTCCAGTTTATCTTTTTTGTATTGACTTTATGGTTAAAGAAGTCTCTAGGTTTAGACGGAATGAAAATAGTGGTGATAGTGGGAATATGGTCACTATTGAGGGTGTCATTTAGAGTTTCCCAGTTAGAGGAGGTGAGTAAGGAGGATGAAATTAAGGTGAGGTCGATAGCCGTTGGATGGAGGAAATTGAAAGGAATGTGGGTAGGAGAACCGTCGTTAAGGAAAGAGAAAGGGGAGTCAAGAACTGCAGTGAGGAGGTTCCTTCCCATCGAGTCCGAATATGTACAACCCCACTCCGTGTGATGACAGTTAAAGTCCCCGGAGATAATGGAAAGAGGTAATTTGGATGCCCAGTCAAGAAGGTCCGTCCATATCTGTAAGTTAAAACGGCTATTAGGATGGCGATAGATTGAAATTAGTAGAATTGGACCGGAAAGGGTGTTAATGTTGATGGCAAGTGTGTCTAGAAAGCCTGTAAGTGAGTGAGGAGAATCTTTGATAGTATAGGTAAGATGTTGTTTTACGGCGATGAGAAGACCGCCGGAGTTAGGGTGGGGGGAGTCTTTTCTTATGATATCAAAACCTTTTAAAAAAAGAGAGAAGCTTGGATTAAGCCAAGTTTCAGAGAAGATAAAAATGTCATAGTCGTTAGCCAAGGCCTTGATAGAATCTAATTTGTTTCGTAGGCTGTGACAGTTTGGAAAATTTTTATAAGATGATGAGCCATGTTAATGTTGTTCAGGGTGTTCCTGACAGGAGAGGGAGGAGGAAGGGCGCGAGTTGGTAAAAAGGGAGCTAGCGGGAGAAGTTGTGGTGAGATTTACATTAGAGGAGTCCAGCAAGTGAAAAAGAGAAGGCAAGCGTTCTGAAATAATAGAGAACAATTTAGATAGATTATAAAGCACTTCCATGAAGTTGTGAGGATCCTGCAATGGGTCGGAGAAAGATAAATTCTATGCAGAGGTAGTTTGGTAAGGGGCATTTTGAGAGGTGGTGAGAGGAGTATCTATGAGAGCGACCCCGTTGGAGGAATAGCTCGGAGCACGGCCGCGGGGGGCACAGAGAATTTCATCCGGGATGTGGGGGGAAAGGGAATTCAAAGAGGATATATTTGTATTATGATTGTTAATAGATTTAGATTTGTCTTTTTGATTTATAGGGAGAGGAGGGATGGGGGGGCGAGGGGAAGAAGGGGGCGCGGCGCGTGACGTCCCCCAACTCCCGTCGGATCCCCCAAACGAGGCCTCACGTGATTATTTTTTGCGGTAATATTAGCGTAAGAGTAAGGAGGGTCATGATGATATAGGGGTGGAAGAGGATCAGGAGATGGGGTATTTTTGGGAAAGGGGAAGTTAGAAAAATCTAAATGGGAATCAGAAGGAGGGTTGTTGATTTCTCCTTTAATAATCCTTTTAGCTTCTATCAGCGGAATATTTTTTGTAGCAGCGTAAGCTCTTATTTTTTTCTGTATGAACAATTCAGGACATGAGGGGTCTGTAGCCTTGTGAGGACCTTTACAATTTATGCAGGTGGGAGGAGCGTCGGAATGGGGGCACACGGTGTCGGTCCCATGGGATTTTTCGGAGCAGTGAGGACATCGAGGAGCGCCCTTGCATTGTGTCTTAATATGGCCGTATCTGTAGCACGAGTAGCATAACGAGGTACGAGAAATATAAGGAGAGACCTCATGTCTAACGTAGTATAGAAAGACGTATTTAGGAAGAGTTTGTCCTTCAAAAGTGAGTACGATCGTTTTGGAGGGGGTATATGTAGGGGGGGAACCGGGAGGGTTATTTACTCTACGGTTGAGCCTTCTGGCCGAGGTTACGTGAAATGATTTGTCTAGTCCGTCAATGATGGCTTTTTCTGAGAGGTCGATTGGAACATCTCTAATAATGCCCTGTCGAGAAGTGTGAGAGGGAGGAATGAAGGCAATTATGTTTTTGGAATCGAGAATAGGGTTTTTAATAAATTGGTTGGCCGAAATTCTATCCTTGAATTGTACCGAAATTTTTGAAAAGCCGACTTTCTTTATTTCAAGAAGATCATTTTTTGTATTGGCATTAATGAGCATTCCCACGCTGGTAGGGTGCAGAGAAGTATTAGAACGAGACTGTAAATGAACGACAAATGGGCCTTGATTTGATGGGGGATACCTGTTATTTAGTATATGATCCGATAAGGCCAGAGAACTCTCCTTGTTAATCGTAGGAACGATGTAAGGGCGCTTTGGAGAAGTTTCGGATAATGTTTCTTTAGGATTCTTGGAATTATTCAAGGCCGGTCTTTTTTGTTGACTGTTTACGCTGGCGTCACGCGCCCGAGACAACGAGCGCGAGCGAGAGCGCGAGCGAGAGCGCGCGTCCGGGCGCGAGCGAGAGCGCGATCGTCGCGAAAACCTACCCGTATCCGTTTTATCCGGCAAGGTCGAGGGAAAAGCAGGGGGCGGGGGGGCAAAGAGACAATGCTGCGACGTAGTTAAATTGTTAATGCTAGTTATGGAAGCATTATTGTTGTATAAAGCCGGGGAATTGCGAGATTCCGCGAGAGAATTGAGAATCTCGACTGCCATTGTGGTCTCATCGTCATACGTGACGGACGAGGTAAGATCGTTAGAACCATCGGGATGGAATAAACTCACGTTGGGTGTTCCCCCAGGATCCGGTGTAGAAGACATGGTCAGAGGGAGTTAGCTTATAGAAAACTGGGATGGACAGCGTGAAATCAACGGCGCCGCGCGGCGCACGCCGCACGAGCGCGGCGACGAAGATACCGCGGTAATAGCCACACGCAATTAATAACGACGAATAAAGCTCGGCGGCACACACACACGCGCAAGTCAGAGAGCACAACGCGAAAAAGCGGGATGCTGGGAGCTAAAGCGAAGCGATAGCAGGAAGCGAATTCCGAGACGAACACTGATGAGGTGTGAACACTACCGTGGTCGCGACCGAACTCCACCGTCGTATAGCGTCTCGAAGTAGCATGCGCGATCGCGAGACTCGCTGCCTCCCGATGTCGCACTCGGCAATGTTCGGGTACGCGCGTGCGCCCACGCGCTAAATGCGACGACCTGCCTCAATAACAATGTCTGCAAGTATGGGTGAGAGTGGGGATCCCATGGGACTGCCGAAGATCTGTTCATAAGCCTGTCCGTCAAATGAGAAACTCGTAGAACACAATATTAGATCGATAGCATGTAAAAATTGTGGTAAACTAAGTTTTGTATTCGTGGAGATGTAGTTCCATCTTTTTTCAATGCCGTTTAAAACTAGTTCCTTGGGGATATTGGTGAATAACGCTGTGACATCCAAGGAAACAAGTATCTCATCGGGTTGGATTACCTTATTATTAATTGATGTTACAAACGACCAGCTATCTTTAATATAAGATTTGGGTCTCGGGATTGACTTGTGTAAAACATTGTGTAAAAGACTAGCCACGTTATAGAAGGGGCTGCCTATTGCTGAGACAATAATGCGTAATGGGAAACCAGGCTTATGGATCTTCGGTAGACCGTAGCATCTCGGAAGATTACCGTTGGTACAATTTAACTGCTTGTATATGTAGTCATCAATGACATCATTGTCACGCCAAGATTTGATTAAGTCATTAAGCTTTGTCGTGATTCTCTTAATCGGGTCTTTCTTTAATTTTATATATTATAAGTAGTTTGGTCATTGAGAAGTGTCGTCATTTGATTGACATATGCATTTTTGTCCATAATGACTGTTAATTGGCCCTTGTCAGCTCTGGTGACAAGAATGTCATCGTTGTCCCTCAAAAATTTTTTACATTTCAAATATTCGTTTAAAATATGTTTGTCTATGAAATTTAAATGTTTGTTTTTGCACAGAAATCTATTTAAAATATTGACAATTGACGCTCGTGTTTCATCAACAGTGTTGTTCGGCAATTTATAACAATACATTTACAAATGTAAAGTGTAGTGTTAATTAATTAACATTTCTAGTTTATCAACAAGTAACACACAATAAATAAGTTATTTTAACTTAAAATTTAGAGTGGACTTTCTGGGACATGTGAAAAATGTTACAATTAATATTTTATTTTTTACTGTGTAGAAATTCATTTTTAAACTTAAATAATTTCTTATAATTATCGATATATCGACGCAATTTTATTAATCTTCATCAAATATTATCTACTATCGTAAATTTTTTATGAAGATTTTGAAAGAAAGAGGGTTTTAGGCTTAAAATGTTCCACGAATTATGTGCTTTCGAAATATGCACGACGAGACTTTCGTGCTCATCCCCTTCGATCGACAAACCTCCCCTCACCGTGAGCACCCACCGAACTTACAAGAGTAAAGTGTCCGTTAAAATGCAGATAGCGAATCGGTTCTAGGCTTAAAATATTCCGCGAATTATGTACTTTTGATATGCTCGCGATGAAATTTCGGTATTAACTTTTTTATGAAAAATTTGTGCAGTAAAATATTTAATAAAATTTTTGTACATAATGAACATTATTATTTTTAAACAAATAATATTAAGAATTATTATTTTTAGTTTATTATGGTAAATATACCGATTAACGAACCCCTCTCCAACGACGTTGACCTTGACATATGTTGTCAAGGTCATGACCCTGAGTACATACAAATAGTTTTAGCCGTCGGACTTTGTTCGTTAAAAAGTTTTTAATAAATAAAGTTTGAGAAATAGAACATTCTTTTTCGACACAATGTACATTTGATATGTGTAGAAACAGTACACGTGTGGGTGGGGGAAGGGCTCCGTCCCCCCTGCACCCTCACCCCCAAAAAAAATATCCCTACCCAAACCAATTTCGTGGTGCGAGTGGAAAAGTGTATATGATACATGTCAAGCGATCATGCGTGTATGCTCTGCTTTACCGAAAAAAATGGAGCCCCCCATAGGAGGGGGGGCGGAATCTACTGCCACCCATAGACATAGTAAGTATAGACTGAGCATTGGAGGAGTGGGGGTAGACGATAGAAAAGGAAGCACGCTTGTTGCTGCTCGTTCGTTCTTTCTCATACGTTTTGTATGCATGTGCGAGCGAGAGAGAACGAACGAGCAGCAACAAGCGTGCTTCCTTTTCTCTACGGGCGGTATTCATAGTCGGTTCTTATATTTAAGACCATCTTAAGTACAATCTTAAGATGTCATGAACCAATCACAGAGCCGTATTAGCGTCTTAAGATGTTACTTAAGACGGTCTTGAAATAAGAACGGACTATGAATACCGGCCTACGTGCGTCTCTACCACGGTCGTATACACAGGTCTGGAAACTCCCGTGGTGGGGGTGATGCTCTTAACGTGACGACCTGTGCTTCACGGATTGTCCGCTAGCCGCAGAGCGCTACGATCGTATAATTCAGTACTCGCAGTGAATATCGGGTATCGGAACGCAGCCTGAGTGTGAGCAAGGATAATTAAACAATAATTACTTGCTTATAATTGTTCTGTTTCTTACAAAGTTTTAAATGACAATGGCTGTGCATAAAGTTACATATATATAATACTTTCCATAATACGATCGCAGTGCCATGACGGCTAGTGGCTAACTCGAGAAACTTTTGTGCTTCACTAAGAGCATTACCCCCACCATGGGAGTTTCCAGACCTGTGTATACCGTGGTCTCTACCCCCACTCCTCAAATAAAGGCAAACGCTCGGTCTAGATATACTATGCCTATGCTGTCACCACGCATACACTTTTCTATCTGCATCACGAAATTCGTTTGAATAGGGTTATATTTTTTCAGGTTGGGGGTGCAGGGGGAGGAGCAGAGCCCCTTCCCCGTCCACACGTGTATATTTATACACACATATCCGCAAATTACTTTCTTCAGCACTGGCACAAATTAGTATATTTCTCAAACTTTATTTGTTAATAACTTAACGAACAAAGTCCAATGGCTAAAACTTTTTGTATGTTACTCATGGTCATGACCTTGATAACAATGTCAAGGTCAACGTCGTTGGAGAGTGGTTCGTTAATTGGTATATTTACCTTGCACTTTCAATCCTAATTATATTCAGTATTTCGTACTGTGTGATATTCGTGCTTCTTTGTTGAAATTTTTTGTTTGTATACGCTACCTCTTTTTTTATAAATAAACGATAAAGTTAATAACAACTTTCCACGCGAAGTTAGGTCCATCCCACACTACCCCCTGCAGGGCAAAACGAGGTCTGTCGTTGTACGGTTCTACATGAGTTTGCAACTTTCCACGCGAAACTAGGTCTAAAGTCTGGCCACGGTGCGTGTTCCTTCTTATTGGTCGAAACAAGATTTGAAAAGTATGGCGGAACCAATAGAAATTGTTATGGGAAGCAGAATAATTTGAAATATACACACACCATGTTACACACACACTGACGCCATGTTTTTCCAAAACTGATCGAGTGATCAGACTCTATATGTAGGGACTCTAGCTAGGTCCACCTCACACCGCCCCCTTACAGTGCGCGCGAAACGAGGTCTATCATTGTACGGTTTCACATGGGTTTCCAACTTTCTACGCGAAGCGAATTCAAACTTTTTTTTACTAACCGAGCGACGGGAAAGGTCAATGACCTCGACCTTTTTACAGATCTATTTATTTACATCACACTTAAGATATGTTATTTTTTAAGTTTAAAAAGTAAAAAATTTTGAAATGTGTCAGAAACCAGAAGAGTCCGTAGCATGATTCAAAATGTACGTGACTCAGGACTCTATCGACTATAATATATGTGAAAATCAAAGTGATCGGTGGGTGTTAACCTTTTCGCAATAATTACTGCCGTTTTAAAACTATGCCGTTGATGACAAGTTGCAACTTGTCTTACGTCGCGTCATGGCTGCATCAATAAGCGTCCACAACGCGTTGTGGCATTTTCACATTGCCAGAACGCGTTTTGGTCGATTATCAAAAGAGCCTTAATACGAATTTCGCTTTTTGGCCTTTTTGAATATGCCAAAACGCGTTATGAGTGATTTTGAAAGTGCCACGATACGAATTTCGAGTTGTAACTGAATCTGAGAAGTCAGAATGCGTTGTGGTCGGTTTTTTCGTTCAGTGAGCGTTTTTGGTCTTTGAGCCTAACATATATATGTAGTACAATATAATAGTACACAATAATTAGATATAACTGCAAAGAAAAATGCCCAATGTCATTAATATTGCTATGTAAAATTTTTATAAATCACAGAAACTCGATATATGTTAATAAAACCAATCGTATGTCGCTAGAATCCCTTTCTAAAAAAGGGATCAAAAACTCGAATATATCGAAGCGTTGAAGCCTTTTGTTTGCAATGCTGATTGGTTATTGCGTTGCCGCGTCTCGGATTATCACAACAAAATCACCTTTTTAAAAAAAACGGTACAAAAATGCGCCAAGTATACGCGCCTAACAACGCCTTCAAACAAGAACTCTTGTACAAAACTGTAATATATGCTGAAAATTTTTTAAAAAATATTTCCAAAAAATAAGTATGTGTTATATAAAACCATCAAAAAGAACCCTATCAAAAAAAGAACTTGTAAATTAATAAAAGTATATAATAAAATTACTCATATCTATCTTCTCTACAAAAATTTTGATATCAAAATTTTGCGCCAACTATAAAAATGGATATTAATGATTACTCTTTGGCCGGTATTCATAGTCAATTCTTATTTAAAACCGTCTTAAGTACAATCATAAAATGTTTGAAACCACAATCACATATTACTATCTTATTAATTGACCCTTTCAAACATACATTTTTCTTTACATGGAAAACAGCTGAAATTTGTTACTCATGGGTTTTCGGGGTCGCTGATTACGAATCTGACCTCAGATTTTGAAAATTCAAAATGGCGGATCCAAGATGGCCGACCGAAATGTAAAAAGTTACTTGATCGAGATGAAACTGGGCACTCAGGGGTATTCGAGGTCGCTGATTACAAATCTGATCTTAGATTTTTAAATAAAAAATGGCGGATTCAATATGGCGGATACGAATGTTAAAATTCACATGTATTCCTCGTAAATTCTAAATTTTTTGCCGAAAATAAATAAAATTATTATCGGTCGGCCATCTTGGATCCGCCATTTTGAATTTTCAAAATCTGAGGTCAGATTCGCAATCAGCGACCCCGAAAACCTCTAAGTAACAAAGAAAAGCCCCTATATACCGATTTACATGACAATCCAGCCAGAAGAAAAATACATGCTTCAAAGGGTTCTTTATATTGGACCCGCCATTTTAAATTTTGAAATTTTGACAGCGGATTTGTGATCAGCGATCCCGAAAACCCCCATAAACCGATTTTTATATAAAACCGGCTTATTTTTGGATCTGACATGAATTTTTCCTGGAAAATACGCAATTTTTAAGCATTTGTTTACTAATATAAACAAATTTATAAATAATTTATGAGAAACACATATTTTTTTATGTGTACAAATATCTTATATACAGGGTGTCCCATTTTAACTTAGACAGCAAAATATCTCGGAAACAAAGCATTTTAGAGAAAAATGTTTCATACAAAAGTTATTT
>NJRL01001903.1:0-20240 GCA_003063815.1 Aphaenogaster rudis
TATAGTTTATAATAATAATTATACCTTCATGGTATTTATATAACGTAATCCGATGAATATAGAGTAACATGAGAGACTTGATAAACTAACATCCCAGAAGATGACGTGCAACAAGAAAAAGGGAAGCATTATTCTTTTCCCTTCTCTCTCCCAAATACATTATGTTAAGTATGACGTATCATCACAGAAATTAATTATAAGTAGTTAATTATGATAGATACTTTTTATTTTATGATACTTTTTATTTCATTTAAGTAATTTCATTTAAGTAAATAAAAATAAGTAGTCATTATATTTTTCCAAGACAAATATTGCCAGATCTAAATTAATACTTTAAAGTAAAGTATAAATCATACAATAAGTAAGTTTTGATTCATTTTACTCTGCTCTCTAGGATAAGAGCGGAAGTTCCTCAAAATAAGCAAACCGTTTGAAAAACGAGCAAATTGTGACGACATTTTGAAATTCTTCATGTACATTTTATAAAATCTTCGTAAATCTAAGGCAACATGTGAGAGGAACGGCTCATGTGTCTCGCTAAAACGTCCGTACCTAAATCCATTGAACCTAATGGAGTCAAATGGAGTACATGTATGTGTATGCGTATATATGCTAAAAGCTCGGCGCATCCCCGATCAAAAGCATCGACATGTTCTTACTAATTAGGCTAAACAGCATATAACCGCGGTCGCAATTATGAGCGCTGCAAGCAATATTGCGGCAAACTGTCTTGACAGAGCTTATATATACTGATCCTTGTTCCAAAGGCTCGCAAAGATGTTTTGTAATAACATTACGATTGTTTCATAATATGATCGATATACCGATTTAAATTGCTGTATAATTTTAGTTACTTTTGCTACTTTAATTATTTAATTTTGGCTTTGATTTTGATAACAAAATATGTTTCTACATTAATACTAACGCATTGTGCACTTCTTCCTTCATTTTTCCTTGTTCCTTCACTCACGTCACTCACTCGAACATACACGAACATACGATCGCGTGCACGCCAATCACCAGTACTTGTCGCGATCGCGTTTCGAAAAGTAATACGATAATCCACGGCATGAGTCCCGCCGAGCGTATAACAGCAAGGTGACCACGCGTACAGAACAGCACTTTGTATACGTCGCCACGAAATACAGTGAATGCAAAAAGTATTCGTACAGGAGAGATTTTTGTCAAATAATACAATATATTTTTCATTTTCACTTATTATTAAAATAATATATTTTAATTATTACATCTTTTTAAGCAAAATTATTTTGAGAAATATATACAATCTATTCTACTCGCTGTTAATAAATTGTTAATTAATGTTTATTTTCTCAAAATAAGGTTTTTCTAAAAGATATCTCTCCTGTACAAATAGTTCTTGCACTCACTGTATTTGATTCGCTACTACAAAATAAACCCATGCCGGATATTCGGTTACTTGCAAATTTAAATTAATTCTTAATAAACGGTTGCCCATATCTCACGTCTTTCCGTTACTTAAATCGATCCAGCGTATTATCTCACGCCCTCAATCCAAAAATATAGACGTGTCGCATCTAAATCAATGAATAAATCAAATCGCGATGCAATGGCATATCTTAAAAAATAAACATCGTAATTATCGTGAACGAGACAATTTACAATTCTCAACCCTCGTTCGATTTCTTCTATAAATGAATAAATCGCGCGAAATCTGTCTATGGTAGATAGCCGTTGTTTCAACATACGATAACTAATCGTAGAAATAAATTACTCGCGCGAACCTGACAATTTCTGTTCATTGAGAACGATCGCGTTTCGTTTCTAATACCCCTAGTACTCTTCGCGATCGTCTCAAAGAGTAATAATGCGATACACCCAGGAGCAGCTCACCACTACATGTTCGCTCGAATCTTGTTGCACGAATGACAACGCGGTGACCTTGTATACATAGCGGCACGCTATACGCCACACAAAGGAGCGCCGAATATCAGAACCGGTGTTGTGTGTATATGTGTGTGTGTTCGTTCGTTGCCGTTACGAAATATTTAACTGTATAAAGCCCACTTTAAACGATCTAGCATTTACGTTAAATTTCAAAGTGAACGTTGCGTTCCAAACTAATTTCAATAAAACAGCCTACCATTGCATATCAACATTTGTAATGTTTTTTTTGTGCATAGCATTTGCATATACTGTGCACATAAAAGATAAAATTTACTTCTGTTTTAATAAAAAAAGATTTATTTATGCAAATTAATGTTCGCTATTATCTTTTTTTCGAATTGTTACATTCAAAGAGACAAGAGAAAATTGGATAGATTTAATAAATCAAGAATTCTGTGTAATTTTAATAAATCAAGGAAATGTAGAGAGTTACATTGTTTTCAAAATGTAACGACTCATTTCCATTCTTTAATTTAGTAAAATTACAATGTTTGGAAACAAATAATATATTAATTTTCATTTACCGATTACACAAAACAAAAATAAACTTTAATGAAAATAAACTAATATTTAAATTTAATAAAATAATTATTTTCTAATTCATTCAAATCTTCGTTAAAAAATGAGATAATTTAAACATAACAGTTAAAATTTGCTATTTACAATTAATCATTGTCAACTAATAACTATATAATTAATAGTTATATATTATACATGACTATCTAAGAAACCAAATATAAGAAAGCAGAAGATAAAATTAACAGAGCAGTAAAGATCAATATCATTTGAGTTATAAAAAATAGATGACAGATAAAAAGTCAACTACGCGTGTGAATGCAGACACTTGCAAATTCTATGCAATATCATTGATTAATTTTGATTGCTTATAAGTCAAAAATTATTTTAATTTTGACAGTTTATTAAGAATTTCTACTGTAATTAATCTCCGGAATAAATATTGTACAGTAGTTGTGGAATGAGATGCACTGTACATCGATATTAATTTGTAGCTCATGCAACAGATGCGCGACACCGATAGCTATAGACGCCGCAGCATCCGTACGACTGTATCCCTCGCAAGTGCAACAAGTCGCGAGTTCGTGATAAAATCCAATTGCCGGAGGCAATCTGTGTTGTGCTACATCTCTTGATTGTAACCTGCGGCGTAAATAAAGAAAGAGGAATAAGTGCAATTTTTTTCACATTAACTAAAATCGATCTGTACAGGTTGATCACAAATTTCCGAGATTTTTTCAACAATCTAGGAGCAGTTTTTTAAAATACGAAATAACTTTTATAAAAACTCAGATAGCTTAACATTTTAATAAAATTAAAGAAAGAGATTTGTTCTTAATATGTTAATTATTATAAATATTAAAAATACTTGGAGACAAAATTATGTCAAAATTGACATAAAATTCACAAATCAATACTCCGATTAAGCCGAAAAAAGTTTAAGTCTGTCATATTCAATATTTGAAAGCAAATAAATTAATGCACAATTTTTTGATACATTTAATTCTAATCAGAATAAGTGTTTTAAATCAACAAATCGCAGCGTATTTGGGAAGACTAATAAATGATCCAATATTTTCATCAAATTAAAAATTGGCATTTTAATTAAACGCTAATAAATATTTAGAATAAAATGTTCATGCAGTATAAATCAAAGGAATACTTTAATATTTCGAGGCAAAATGAAATATTCTCTTTTATATAGAGAAAATTAGAGAATCAAAATATAGTGACAAAGAGGAATGCTGAATTAAATTAAAATCATTCAATAATTCTTAATATCCTGCTGAAATATATTGAGTGACAAAGCTTACTCGCTCTCAAAATTCTAAGTCCCCTTTCGAATGGAGTAAAGCGTTTGACGATGTTTCAAAAAGTTGCACAAAGGCACTCAGATGGAATTTTAATAAACGGCACGTGACTGCGAAGGTAGATTCTGTCACGCACGGGAAACAGAAAATCTCGATAAAACCGTGCTTGTATTCAGGCCTGCTTACCGCTTATTTCATTACATTTACATAAGCTCACTAACATTCGCTTGCTTACACGCGCTTTCATTATCATCCTGTGATTAACTTTCGATAACTAAAAATTGTATATTTCTTTTTAATTTCGATTCCACTCATCCCTTATATACCACTTTATATTAAAAAATACATCTAGACAGCGTTACCGCCATTAAATGTGATGATTAATTCATATTATCGTGCAAACTTTTCGTAGAGTGCACTATTATTCATATTGGATAAATTCCAACGAACGATACAGTAAATAAAGGATACTACCTGTAGAGTAAGAGAGCTGCGGCGTGTTTTTAATTAACATTCTGTGTGTAAACCGCGAGAGTTTCACGATATACGAAGCTCATGAAATTGTTTTGTACTTGATGTTAAGAGCACCATTCTCGACAAGCTTCGGTCCAGCCAGCTCGGCGTCTGACTACTCACGGACTGTAACTACTGGAACGCCCGCCCATAAACCGTCTGTCCTTTTCAAATTAAAGTGAGTGTTATATGTTTATATCATCGGAAATTAAAAAAAGATATGATTTAATCAAATTTTCATTATGAAAAGATCAACTCAAAATTGATAAAAAAATATCTCTACACAGTTTGTTCTCTCAGCTATTTTAATAACGCTATATATATCTTCTTTTATCATCTTGAAATAAATATATAATAAATATTTATATTATTATTTATATAATTATTTATAGAATAAATATATAAATAAATAAAAATATAATTAAAAATATAATTAAGCAAAGAATATATAATTAATGTATGAGCAATGTATAATAAATATATATGTTAGATAAATAATATAATTTAATATCGATAGCGCCAGCAAAAAATAATTGCACTTTTCCATAGACATTTCCAATTTTGTTCATTTCCACTGTCATTCAATTAATAATAGAAAAAGTATTGTAACTCTAATCCGCAATATATAATTTTACATTTATTTCATCTTTTATTCACTGTTGCGTTAAAGATAAAAAGAATTCTTTTAAAAAGTTGCAATCTTGCAGTTATATAATAGTGGTTAATATATATATCTATATATATATATATATATATATATATATATTATACATTTCACGTGTATGTACGCACGCGCGCGTGTAACACATACAAAGTGTAAAATTTAGAAAGAGAAAAAAATCGATGCTGCTCAACAATATAATACTTTCGATCGAACATCGTAATAGCGCGTAGTATACTAAGCACCGGAAGTACTCCCGCGCGGATCGCAGGCTGAGGCGTCGAGGCTGAACGAGTGAACAGTGCCGAATCCGGACTCCCAGGTCCGTCGATCGATGCCCGGGGCGCGCTGCTATATATAGCCACCCCTGCTCTCTCTCCCTGTCTTTCTGCCTAGGCTGCATCATCGAGCCCGCCGGCGGCGGCGGCGGCGGCCACCTCGTTCACTCGCTCGCTCCCTTCGTCCTCATCCTTCCTTACCCCTCAGTTCGGTCGACCAACCTTCTGTATGCCACAGGTTCTCCCGCGGGCACAGCACCTGACGCACCTCGCAAAACGTTATCCTTACGCGAACAAAGACCCATTTCCACGTGATATTATCGTGATACTCGCTCGCCTCACCATCATCATCGCATAAGCAATAGAGTTGAAATCCCTTGAGCTAGATTTAATTAAATTATTGAAAGTAGTTTTATGTATAAATATATGAAGTTTTTAAAAATATTGAATGTATTCGAAAATATTTGAAACAAACTGTTTTCTTAAGCAGAGGAAGCAAAGATTCCGGAATTTTTTTAAATATATAAAGAAATTGATATTTAAATCTGCGTTTAAATATATCAGCATTTCGGTTTCTATCGTTGATAATTTTTTCTCTTCAAAATTATTTCAAAATATTTCTGTAACATGAGACCATCCAATCGCAACAAATTATACTGACGGGAAAAACCAACTCGTGGGAGGTAATGGGTTAATCCCTTATAATACGCCAGAGGGAAAAACAAAAATCTAAGTGTTCCGATGTAGAAGAAGCCTAGAATAGCGTTGATAACTATGTTTTCTTATAATTCTGAAACACTACACCCACTACAGAAAGAGAGAATACACAATAGAGCATAAAATAAATAGTAAAGCAAAATAATCGCAACGATGTGAAATTACAATCGCTACTTTAGTTATCATTCCAATGGTAATTAATATAACTAATAATTATATCTGCAGACACTCTCGACGTGATGCAATTATCGCGCGAAAAGCCAAAACGACGAGATATCAATGTCATTTCCAATTCGTTACTAAAGCAGAAATGAAAATGAATAATACAATAACATCATTATATATGCAACAAAAGTTTTATGCTTATCTCTTCCCATTTATCTCCAATATTATATTTTCAAATGAAGATACGTTGCGTTCTTTACAGCCGTATCTTAAATCCGAATTCGCCGTGTTACGAACTTACATTCACATTTATATCCTCGGCATATGCGGCTCGCAATGGCTCACAAAGTCGCGAACCGTAAAAATTGCTATTGCCCGCTTCAGCTTTGTTTCATGGTGGAATGCAGCAAAAGTCCGGACCAATGCGCCAGCAGCGCGAATGAAATCAACGTTGATGCCGATATATCCGAGCCCATTCGCCGCACCGAGACGATATTTTTGTTATCTAAATATTTTATTTGCGCGATTTTATTAAACATATATCGGCCTCCACAGAGAAAACTCTCTCGTTCTATTGTCTCTCGCATTCTCTTCCCCCCTCCGGCATATATAAAATGAAAGCTTCAATGTCGCACTTCGACGCGAATTTCGTATCCGATTTTCATCAAAGCCGTCATCGGTTGACGTGACACAGTGCGAATGAATCTGTATTTGAACCCATGTATTGCGCGGCATATTCTAAAACGACCGGTTCAAAAGCGATTCTTCCACAAAAAACTCTTGGAGCAGCAATAGAATTTTTGGAAGCAAACGATTATGAACAAAAAATGTTTAACGAAAGATAAAAAATCCTATTCCTGGTCTGTACCTCAAAGAATTTTAGGAGGATTTCAATTTGAGAACCTGTAATGGCGAAATATTTAATGTTAAAGATTAAGAGATCTCCAGAAGATATAGCGTAACGTAAAATTTCGATTGATAAAGGTCGATGTCTCGAGAGGTAAGTGGATAATAGCGCGGGACTTTTGATACGCTTTATACACCGTGTTAGAACCAAGCATACGGGAAATGCTGACAATAACGGCGACGGATGCGAAAATTTCAAAGCGGCGCTTTTTCATTCATCCGACGGCCTGGAATATATCATGGTAACCTGAACAGACGTTACTTCGTGATGCAGCGCAAATCCATCGGCCGCCTCGCGCACGCGTTTTGCACAGAAGAGAGCAACAGCGTGAGACCGGGTCAGATGCAACAGGGGCGTGTTGCAAACGTACATCCAAAAGTATTAAAGTAAAAATGCCAATTATCTTCTTTCGAGAAATTAAGATGTTCGACATAAAAATGTTAAATAATATTACATCTGCATTAACGATGTAAATACTCTTTCTCTAAAATGCAATAATGAAATTAAAACTGAGTAAAAGTAATAATTCATATTAAGAGAGTAATTAACATAGCCAACATTTTATTAAATATTTGTTGAATAATCAGTGTTCCTCTCTCTAATTTCTATAGGAATAAAAAGAAACGTACGCAAGATTTGTAATATTTTTTTAGCAGTTTCATCGCGAGTTTCTATTATGGATACATTAGGATAAGATCACATTTTCAATGAGAAAAAAATATTTATTCCGCATTAATTCAAAAGTCCGTATTTGAAATAAAATACATAGAGATTTCGACATTATATTTATTCATTCATATCGCGGCTTTATTTTATTCTGAAAACTGCATCACATCCTCAATGTTCCGATGTATAAATAGTCTCGCGGTAATATATTTCGGCAAATATATTGACAACACGGCGAAAATAACAGCAAATCCGCAATCGGCGCCATTAAATTATTCGCGGCGCATTAAACGAACAGTATAAGTAAATTCGTTGCCTCAAATGGCGTTATTCATACGCAATGAAACGACGGTGTATGCACGCTGTTGCGCGCGATTCGATGTCGATTTCCCGGATCATTAGACGCGGTTTCCGAGACGCTTCCGAGACACTTCCGAGACGAATACCGCATGCTGCACAAGATAGAGCGATCGAGATACTAATTAGTATGCCAACGCCGCTGAATCCCCCGGGTAAAATCCATTATGATTGCCTGGAAACCCGATTTAGGGTTAAGCCTTCCTGCCTCTCGCGCGCCCAATATTCTCGAGACACGCCAAAACACGACGCCCCAAGATTGCCCCTACGTCCAACTCCTAACAAGAAGCAAAGAAAAATTCTTAATTATCTCTGAGGAAGTTTTTCAAGCGAAGTTTTGTTAGTCGGCTCTCCCCTATAAAAGTTGACGGAATCGATAATTGTGCTAGCACACAGAATTTGAAAGTAGCAAGAACTTTTCACGCAAAGAAAAGCTTTACATTTATGTTTATGTTTGTATTATATTTAAACAGCTGCATCTCGTATAGAATTTTCCCACTCTAAAAACAGCCTATATTTAAATACGTTTAATTAATTACGTTTAATCAATTCATGCAAGAGATATTTGTGAAGTAAATTAATATAAAATACATATTGAAGAGATGATAACATTATATAATTAATTAATGCTATATATTCTGCTTATTATATAGTACATATTTTCTATACTACAGTTACATTAATTTATAAATATTTATAACATCTACTCTTATACATAAATACACATTAAATAAACTCATTCTTGTATGTTAAACGAGAAGTGTCGTATTTGTTAGAATAACAGGCGTTGATGTCAATCGACGTAAAGCGGATGATTCAATCGATAAATTGACAGCAGCAGCAAACAGAGAACCTTATATTTTTTACCATGGCGAACATCCGCAAATCCAGTTTCCTACATTCGCTAATTTCAGAGCCATGTGTAACATAGTTCCCTACATCAAAGGATTGATCGCGATGTTAGGCTCGTAACCGTGTACGCGTCAATATAACATTCCTACCTTAACGATGTTCCCTGTCATCGCCTGTTGAACAAACACTTGTAAGTTGCCGAAGAGTATAATTTTCTCGTCTCTTTTTTCTATCAATATACGGCAGAGTTGAAGTACAATAAAATATACATGCAAGTAATTTTGTGAAATTAATTTTTCAACTTACTCCAAATTATTTATAAAGCAAAAAAATAGAATCTACAATTTTTTAAGAACTATCCCAAGCAATTTCAAGTTTGTCAAATACGATTATTAATTTTTAGAAAATAATAAACGATGAGATTGTTTGTTTTGCGATATCGACATCTCTACTACTTATAAGACAATTAATTGTAAAATTAGAGCATTCCACGGCTTTAAAAAATGATTTTTTTTGCGCGAAAACACAAAGCTCTCATCCGACATTCTATTTTTTAAATTTAATCGCCAGAACTCTTTCTGAAAAGAGGAATCTTCTAAGATACTTTGAGGAAAAGCCAACTCTCTGTTGTTATATCGAAATTTTGAAAATAAGAAGAATTTTAAAAATAAGAAGATAACTTTTTACAAATCCTATTTGACAAGTGATGATGCATCACACTCTCGCATGCGATATGCGTATTCAGGTATATTCTATCTAAAGCGATCGGGAAGGCCGAGAAAATGAGAAAAGACGGGGTGGCGTGTGGTCAGCCACTCGTGAAACCACGGCGCCGCAGAGATGCATACATATGTGTGTATTTATGTATACAGGCGCCACACGTGGAAGCGGCCATGTATAACGAATACGCAAATATCGCATGAATCAAAGAAGAGCGTGCAACGAGTCAAAACGCGTTTTAATCCGTGTGGCTCGCAAGAATGAACGCGTCAATCGAATCTCTTCGGCCATGAATGCGTGTAAATCCGCGCAAAGTAAGTACTGGACAATTCACCATCAACATTTCACGTCACCACTAAATACGGCTTTTACTCTAAAATTCGCTAATCACTTGTAGCATGCGTGCGTGATTTGAACATTCAACACCCGGCTAGAAATGATTAGTCGAATCGACATCGATTCGACGTCGATGCGTCGATGAATGGTCGATGTCAAATACTGATTAATATTTTTGTCATTTTCGACCTCATTATAATTGTTTTATGTTAATTGAGCAAATATAAAGTATTAATTGCAAATATAGAGAAGATTTCTATTGTCTTTCGATCAATTCTATATCAAATTGAGACAAGTTGGAAAGCGTGGTACATATTTTACATAATACTGTGTATTCGATGTAGAATTAGCCGAAAGACAATAGAAATCTTACAGACATATTTGCAATTGCTCAATTAACATAAAAATAATAGCTGCAATATGTTCGAATTGTTTGTAAGTAAATGTTACAAACGTGTTCCTAGTCGCGATTCTATCCGTCTACGAAACAACGCGGCTCTCGAACGCGGAAGATAACGTAATCAGGTGCTTCAACGCGATAAAAGCGAAAAAGCGGTCTGGTTACTAAAAGCGAACGTTCCGTTATAGTTAGAGCTTTTTGGTTTTCGACGTCGACGAAAGTAATAAGATCCCATGTACGGAGTGTCTCGAAACTATTATCGCTTCTCGTCACGATAATAGGGAAGGTATCTAATGAATGTTACAAGCGCGAATGCGATTCCCCATTGTATCCGTTATCAACACGTAACGCGGAACAACATTGTACGCAATCGATTTGCATGCCAAATCACAAAGATGCAAATCACAATGTGCAATATCAAATAATAAGCTCGATATAAAACGACATTTCATGGAAATTAATTAAATAATAAATTAATGCAGAGAAAGATACATTATAAAAATTAGCATATTATTATGATTGTCCATTTATAATTTAACTTTATATCTATAATTTAATTATCTGGTAAGAGATTGAGTAATATTACCATACGTTAATTGTATATGTGCGTTTTCATACATTCGATACCAATACTTTTCATTTTGATTTCTATTTATTTAATTCATGCATTTTATTAATATCTGAATTATGTGACGATTAAGACTAATAAAGCGCGATAAACCGTTATAAAATTGATGTCCGCATTTTAAGATATTTTTAATATCATGTTCACTTTTTCTTTAAGGGCTTTTAACCCTGATTGAGGTCACAGGAATGACCCGTTCCGATTGTATCGAGCATATCTACAAATTGTCGCTATCGCGTGATCTTACGTTCGTCTTGCGTTCAGATACCGGGTGGACACCGGATCAACGATGAGATCGCTATCTGCGAGTGGAAATCTGCGTGCGACGGCCTAACCCTCGTAGAGTTACCTGGTGATCAAGAGAAATTACGCGCGCATGTTCAAAGACTCTAGGCCGCGGAGGAAACAGAGATCCAAATCAGCAGGGAAACAACTCTAAGCTCTAGTGCCGTATTCTTAAGGCGTTACCGGAAACCTAGAAAGCTTTAGAAACGCGAAGGGGCAAGGTGTTCTCCGACTACGAACTTGCGAGAAAGAAGAGAAGATCGATATCGAGCTTTTTACTTATTAATTTGGATAATTATACTTTCACTTTATTTCTACGCGACCGATCTTTCAAAGAGATTAAAATTTAAAATTTTTGCTCTCTTGTATTTTATACATAAAGAGAAGAAAGAAGCGTGTGCTAGTGATGGCACAACTGAACATTGATCGCTAACGTAGAGCTATAGCAGATCTGCTCAGTGGGTGTTGTCACGTTGGTCACATAAAGTGAAGAATATAAAAGAGAAAATAATGAAATAAACAACAATCAATTTTGTATGCAATAATGTGCTAATATAAAATTTCCAAAAACAAGTTATACGCATAATTGTATTAATAACATGAAATTTTGCCTCTTCAGAACTTAATTTTTTTCAAACCCTGCAGATTTATTTTCATACGTCTCGAATATCTTTTACCAAAACCAAAGTTTTACATTTAAAATAATTCGCAAAATATTGAGAAAAACAACAGAAATATTATCATTTCCTTTAATTAATTTCATTTTTCGATCTTTTAGACAGCGTAAATGTCAAATATCTTCGAGAGTATTGATTTATAAAGAAAAGATTTCAAGTGTAAGGCATAGTTTCCCAAAGTAACTTTAGAAAGTTCAATACCTATTTATTTCAGTGTACTATAGAACTCGAGGTTAACACAACCCGCTAAGGCAGCCTTGCGACTTTCGCGTGCAAGCGTGCACCCTCGGTTGACTTGGACACGATCGCGCGTGTACGAGTGTGTACATTTCTAAAGCTTCCGCAAACGACGGAGAGATAAACACGAAAATCCATTGACTTTGCGATAGTGATGACGTCGTGCGAACGATGCCCTATCTCATCGAGTACGGAATTCTACGGAAAACGCGTATTTAGAACTCACGCTACTTGTTCCTCGATGGTAACGCTGGACATTTCGTTGTTAACCGTTTCTCAGTTTCCACAGATAGAATGCGAACTATGTATTTAGGTCATATCCAACTCCGGATATTCGTACCTTAAAGTAAAACAGAGGATATTACGTACCGCGATAATATTGCCAGAACGAAAATGTATATGTACTGCAAATAACTAGTCTATAAATGTACATTTCGACTAAGATTCGCGTTTGTGTGTACAGTTTTATTAATTACTAATTAGTCTATCATTTTATGTTCCAAAATAATAATTTTAAGATAAACGACAAACGCGCAATTATTCCGTAACAATTGCATGTCTGAAAGTGTTCGCGTGTTTCAAATGCGTATCCCATTTGCGCGAGCTTTCAAATATCTCCCATCCACGCCGAATTTTTCCCATGAGTACAGCGTGTCAGTGCTATTTAATCGTATCTCGAAAATGACGGATCAGACAAAGAGTGCAGCAATGGCGCGCATCCCGCATTGAAAATCAACAGATCGATTCTCTCTCGCGACACATGAGTAGCTCGATGAAACCATGTAACGAATCGAGGGACGTAATCGCGGATAATCGCCAGATGTGGGAAGACCTATTTTTGTAAACAGCAGTCAATACTCAATACACACACACGAGTGCAGCGACAGGAGATCATGTCTGTACGTGACGGGTCATAACACGCGGACTTTCTTCTTTTTATTGTCAATCTTTCTTCCTTCAAAAGCAAAAATAAAATGAGGATAATTTTTTATCAGACTAATAAATCAGAGAAGAATTTATTATATATAAATTCATCAGCGTATGAAAATTACTTTTTATTTGGTGATTATAAGCAAAGCAACATTTTCCAAATTAAGATAATTTTATTGTATCAATAATTTTATTGTATAGCACGAACGAGATTATAATAGATTTGCTATAAAGAATAATCGATGATTTGCAAAGCTTACAATTCAATAAATATTCGATCCAGGGGATGTGTTCATCTTTGAAATAGCGATAAATATTTTCATAAATAAGTTAATACCGTGCCTTTAACAGTCTCAAACGCGTCCGTTTTATGATTATTGCGACGAGTTTTCACGTTTCAATACGCATTTTGGATATTATTGCCGTCATTCAGTATTTGAATTTTCAATATTTTAGAGCCGATATTGTGAGGATGACTTCGATATTCAGCAATATGCACGTTAAAATTAGTTTTTAATATTGCACGTATCTATCCTCCAATTCTGTTATATTCTGTGTGTGTATGTGTGTGTGTGTGTGTGTGTGTGTGTGTGTGTGTGTGTGTGTGTGTGTGTGTGTGTGTGTGTGTGTGTGTTATCTTACTCTTTAAACGCAAAAATTGTATATAATATAATTAATTCAATTACAAAGAAAAAGAGGAGGACATTTATAAAAAAATTGTATCATATTCAAAAAATATATTCAAATAATTAATTATTCAGTATGCTACATTTAGAGAGAGAGAAAGAGAAATAAGAATCTTTAATATAATAAATTAAAACATTTTTACTCATTTGAAGTCCCAAAAAAAAGTTTCAAGAAAAATTATCCTACAATTTATGTGAGGTTGATAATTAATCCTATCCTCTGTAAAATTCAGCGACAGAGATTCTCATGAAATATTAATTAAGCAATTTTAATTAAAAAGTAACTTGCATCTTCATGCATCTCGTCATATTACATTAACGCTGCAGATTTTGCAAAGATGGCTCCTACAAACTGTCCCTTGTTTTATGGAGGAGGTTCTGATAACTAAGAGAAAAGCTCCTATAGTTTCTAGCTAATAACTCGCCTATAAGACAGGATCTGTACTTAGAAAGTAAGAAACGGTGGAGCGGTCAATAACAAGAAGCAGCGAAATAAGACCGTTGCGAACAATGAGCGATAATACCAGTCGCAAGAATTATAATAGGAAGAACAATTTTGTGAATGGAGCGGGTGGCAAGATTTGTCGATTGCAATTCACCGTGTGAAGTGCAAATCAACTGTTCGACTTGTAACAAAATACGTTACACGCGCCTGTTATACCGGGATAAGTAAGTCAAACAAATATACGAAATATTTATCGCATAGCAGCTTAAAATGAGATTTTACTCAAAACATGACCTACGATTATAAAGAATATAAAACCGTTTATCCGCAGCATTAATTAAGAAAAATAGTAGGTACTTTTAAGTTTTACTTAAAGTTTGACTTAAGGAAAAGTTGACATAAATTATGATCCTTAAGGATAATTATCTCTCAAAGGGCGTTAAAAAGTTCCTGTGATATTTGAATGTGCAACGGGAAAGCAAAAACTGCACTTTCAACAACCAATTCATTTAAGTCGAGGAATATCGAGGAGTCGGCAATTTCGATCGTGGTAATTAGCGATTCCCTAATTAAATTCCACAGGAAAACACGAAAGTGTTCGGACCGTGTAATATATATCCTTCTAACTGCATAATATTTTTTAGAGAAATGTGCTTATGCTCCCCCTCGCTTCGTATTTATACATTTAATCCTTAGATATATACAAATTTTTCGAAGTGGTTGAACTTCTTGCAAATTGCATCAAATTAAAAGTTGTATAATCGTCATTTTCGAGCGAGAAATAAATCGCTCTTGTTACAAATATAGTAATTGTGCCCTTAACGAAAGTCAATGGAGTTATATTTCAAATCAAACTTGCAAAAGGGTTAAAAAACAGAAAAAAATACATATGCGATCGCAAAAGAAATCATTTTGCATTTGAGCGAGTTGATTGATGAAATTTATGAATATAGTATTTGAATAAAAATACCAAAAGAATATTTTTTTAATTTCTTAAGAAAATTAAAAATTATTGCACACACTGAGAAAAAACAAAATAGTTGTGGCAACTATAATTTGGCAACTCTGAAATTTAAGTAGTTGCAACTAGTTTTACGAAGTAATAGAAACTAAAGTAGTACTGAATACTATAAAAATATATCACGCTAACTACATTTGTGAACTATTAATTAATAGTGAAATAGCGACTCAATTATAATTACACAGTTATATAAACTTCATACAAGTAAGATATTATGACAACATTTTTCCAGTTTAGACAAATATTTAGACAAATATGTAGTTTATCCAACAATTTACTATAAATGGTTAATATTACTATGTTTTCTTAGTTCATATAACTTATTTGTTGTTGTTACTGCAACTTTATAGCACATAGTTGAGGCGCTATTTGTCCACAAATTTCTAGTTGCTGGTACGACTTTTTTCTCTGAGTGCAGTAACATATAAAATATCTGAATGCCTTCCTGACTGAAATTTGATTATCAAGATATATTTAATTCTTGCGGAACCTTTCTAAGAAAAAGAAATCCTAACTTTTCGTTAAAAGATTAATTATCGAAACAGTTCTGCGTATTTATATCTGAATAGTATTCACGCGAAGTTAATAAAAAGATAATTAACCAAAATAATTTAAAACATTGAGATAATGAAGGTTTGAAATAAGGTGTTTATAGTGGTCGTAGTTAAACGCCGTTTCGAAAATCGCTGAGTTAAACTCTCGTTTTGCTTTTTCAAGTACATAATTTTTAAAAATTAAATTGATAAAGGTTCAAAAATTAATTAAATTAAATAACAAATTGAGAATTGCCTTAAGAGCCAGCACTGGATATAATTGTGCAAATACAATCAATAAAATCAAATAGGTTTTAAAGGGCGTTTATTTAAACGCTAAATCACATAATATTAACAATATTACATTAAATCGCATACGTTTCGACTCACAGTTCGAGTCCTGTTCAGTGCAGAACAATAATTTCATCTTAACTTACATAATTAAAGGTCACATCTTAAAATGGTTGAGAAGTTGTCGGAAAAATTCGGCATATGGTCACAAAAGAACTTCAGTGGTATCGTTGATAACAAAATATAAAAATCCATTCCTCACGCTTTTTACAACGGTTTAAATATGAACGTATCCAAATAAATATAATCGTGAGTTAGAAATTTTTCCGTTAAAATAAGCATTGTTCACAAAGTACGTCTGTTATTGAAAGTGAAAATAATTTTTAGGTCGCAAGATTTTATTTGTGTTTCGACAAAATCTTCCTTTTGTTCCCGCACAGATCCTCAAAATCGACTCCTATGAAAGCTTGTAAGTTGCACGCGGCTCGGAGTCAACAAAAGCTGACAATCCCCGAGCAACATATTGCTCGAAAGAATTTCGCTTTCGAACTAATACTCATCTCCGTAATTACTGAACTTTCTGGGAGATAAGAGTAACTGAAAGAATAAACTTTCCGATGAAAAAAGTCGGAGTTTATTGCGAGCAATAAATGTAATGCTATTCGATGAAGAAACGAATAAAATAACGAAGAAATAAACATAAACTCGCTTCAACTAAATATTACGTGACTTTATATGGAAATAATATCAAATCTTGCGCCGCAGTTTTGTAGAAAATTTGCATAGAATAATTTATTTTACTAATTATACATAATTATAATCTGCATCTAAAATGTGGATATTCTCAGAATATCTAAGAAAACTATTTCACAGAAAAACAACGTAACTTTTGCAATCAAGAATAAGACACAGAATTAAGAAATAATCCAATTGTTTCTATATAATATTAATTTATTTAATTTATAAATAGGAAGAAAAATGCGCATATAGAAGAGAGAGAAAAGGAGAGTCTTTGTCAATAAAATAAATTGATTTATTCCGTTTATTTGACTTATTAATAAAATTAATGGAATACCTATTGGAAAATGTACTATCTATTACTATTCTATATATTATATATCTATTACTATTACATAAATGTGTCATCAAAATTCTTTAATCCTCAGATAATTAACAATCAAAGATCGATCGAAACGTCCGCTTAGAAAATGCGAAGATTTCCATCTCTAATTAAAAATTAAAAGAGTACGTCTTTTCTCCCTTACCATTTTTCAGTTCATCTTGCGCGTTAAAGAGACAAGAGATTACACGATGTTCCCATCAACAATATTACTTTCGTTACACGTTCTGAGCTCGGAGACTTACGATTTATCGAGCGGACTATACGGGAAGGAAGGAAATGAGAAGCAGCGGGATATTATCCGCTCGCGATTGATGCCAGTTTTTGCAACTGGACTTAATTTCACGGGGGAACTTTCTTCCGCCGTGAAAGATCAATCGCGAGAGCAATGGGGCGACCGGGAAATCGCCTAAAAAACCAAAAAGCTCGGAACCTTCCACGGCCCAAATCGCGTACAAGATTTGACATTGTTTCCATGTAGAATCACGCAATTACATATTTAGGCTGCGTTCCGATATTCACTGCCAGTACTAAAAATCTATAGTTAACGTCACGTATACTATAGATTTTCAGTACTGGCAATGAATATCGGAACGCAGCTTTAGTTGAAGCGAGTTTACATTTGCATTGGGCCCTCAACCCTCAAGAGATTCCGACTCCACCCCAAGTAGAACAAAATGACGCCAAATGACCCCTTTGACAGTCATTTAGAGATAATTTTGGCGTTACTGTGACGTTATTTTGACGTTATCGTGACTTTTTGTCCCGCCTGGAATATCTCTTTGCATCGTAGAGATCCTTGTATCGCGGAAGCGCGACGTCGCCAGAACGGCGCGCGAATTCGCGACGGCGAGTGTCGCAAAATGGAGCACCATTTCGCGACGCGGTTCGACGCGTACCGAACTACCCCCTCGAAAGGATCGTACTCTCGCTTACCTTCCGCTGTCCGCTCAATCGTCAGCCCCGCCGACGCCGTGAGGAGATAGAGAAGAGACACATCCGTCAGCTGGCCGTCATACTAAGCGCCCGTCGACGATCGCCGCCAGCACCGTGATCAACACCGTGATCGCACACTCACTGACTCGACCGCGCGTCGCGACATGTCATCGTCGGCGATCGGCACATCTCTCCTCCTCTTCGTTTCCTCTTTCCTTCGCTCCGGCGAGAATTTTACCGGCGAGCGAAGAGAAGCGCGCGCGCGCACGCAAAACGGGAACAAGGGAAACGTAAAAATGGCGGGGAGGAGGGGGGCGGGCGAGCTCCTCTAAAGCGCGTGCGAACAGTCGCCGAACACGGTCGCACACGAACGCGCTTTAAAATGTGATAACGAGCGTGCTCTAATTGTGATAACGAGGAAAAGTCGCGGACGCGCGCGCGCGCGCATGCCCGTGCGCGCGCTCGCACGGGTGAAAAAAGGTACCTACGATAATTCTACGCGGCTACACGGCGTCGCGCCTTCAAGCGCGCTCGCTCCACGGTCGCTACACTAACTGCCGCGACTCCACTTGAATTTCGAGCCAGCGCGCGCGCGCCGGCCAATCAGCGGCCGGCGCGCCGCCGTCCGCGCATGCGCGCCGTCGCCCGCGGTTTAATCACTGCGCAAACGCGCCGTTGCCCGTCAGCGATATATGTGCGCCACTTCAGTTCGTCGAAGAGAACGAAATTGTTTTTCCGAGCGCGAAGATGATACTTTTAGGCCGGTATTCATAGTCCGTTCTTATTTCAAGATCGTCTTAAGTAATGTCTTAAGACGCTAATACGGCTCTGCGATTGGTTTATGACATCTTAAGATTGTACTTAAGATGATTTTAAATATAAGAACCGACTATGAATACCGGCCTTAATTTCTTTGCCATTCGCGGACGTCTCATTGATGCCTCGGCTCTGAGCGTAAATCAAAAGAATCATATGAAAGATGTTTTGAAGATGTAAAAATGTGCACATTTCTTAAAAATTAATACTCAGGATAGCGATCACGTAACTTTTCCCTTAGGGTGGAATAACGTGAAAAGTGAAAATTTTCAAGTGACTATCTCTTTCTATTCAACATTAATAGAAAGAGATAGTTACATGAAACTTTTCACTTTTCACGTTTCCGCCCTAAGAGAAAAGTTACGTAATCGCTGCCCAGGGTAGCGATCCACTTGATGCTACAAATGCTTCGAAGCGTTAAATTGACCAATCAAAACAAAGAATTTTTACCGATTTACCAATCAAAGAATGCTTCAACTTCAAAGCATTTGCAGCATCAAGTGGATCGCAGATAGAAGTTAAAAGTCGGCAGGAGAGACCATATGGAGACATCTGTCGGAGATGAATTTCTATTTACCCATATTACGGCTAAAATACTGAGAAAATCGCAATGTAATTGCGATATTCGTAATCAGAAGAATCGCCCGATGGCTCCTACAGAGCGATTTTTTGGGAAAAAGGTCAAAATAAAATTTTTTTCTGTGTCACCAGATCTGCACTACAGTGCAGTTAAAGTGCAAATAATTTTGTTTATTATAATTTTTTTAAGAGCCAAATTGGAAAATTCGACTCTGTAGCGGCCGTCGTAACCCAGATAGCACAAACCTTCTAAAAATGTCCATAGAACATTCTAAGAACGTTACAATGCCCAGGTAGAACACAAAATCATAATAAAATCATAATGACGTCAAGTAGAAGTCATTTTAGGAAAAATCATTATGACATCAAAAGTGTATCGAATGACGTCAAAATGATTTTTCCTAAAATGACTTCTACTTGATGTCATTATGGATATCTTATTATTATTTTGTGTACTACTTGGGTGTTCTTAGAACATCCTAATTGGACATTCTTTGGATATCGTGTGTTATCTGGGAACTATGTAAGAAATAAGCCCAGACAGCACACGATGTCCATTGGACGTCCAAATCTGGTTTTTATTTAGTACAAACGTTCATAGACTTAATATGAATGTTTTAAAAACGTACATTATTGGACGTATTAAGAGCGGTATTCATAGTCGGTTCTTATATTTAAGATCGTCTTAAGTACAATCTTAAGATGTCTTAAACCAATCACAGAGCCGTATTAGCG